>JAWZYV010006832.1:0-11215 GCA_038373885.1 Cheiracanthium punctorium | reverse complement strand
TTTTTTTTTTCATCTTCTAGAATCATAAATAGTTACGAAACCATGCTCCATAATTATTGCGGAGAGGAACGGGAACTGGTGGACCTGCGTTTGAATGAAATGTGCTTCATAATCAATGCGTATCACATATAATATAATGATTACCGTTTCAATAATTTAATCTGTGGAATGGGAAGGTGCTTCGAAATGAATGCGTGTAGCATAATTTTTGTGCCTTGCCTTTAGACTACTCCAATGGTAGAAACTTCTAAATCAATGGTTGCAGCGCGATTTTTTTTCATCTTCTAGAATCATAAATAGCTACAAAACCATGTTCCATAATTATAGCGGAGAGGAACGGGAACTGGTGGACCTGCGTTCGAATGAAATGCGCTTCATAATCAATGCGTATAACATATAATGTAATGATTACCGTTTCAATAATTTAATCCATGGAATGTGAAAGTTCTTGGAAATGAATGCGTGTAGCATGATTTTTATGCCTTGCCTTTAGACTACTCCAATGGTAGAAACTTCTAGAAGGAGTGTTGGAAAATAAAACCACAAATGGCGGAATAACTTCCTCAGAAATCGGAAATTGTTGAATAAAAAATGCGTAAAATACGATGTTTCTTTACCGAGGTTTTAGAGAGGAATAAGTTAGAATGCGTTTGAAAAGCAATGCGTCGCACAAAATTTTCGTTGCTAGCTTTTCCCATTGCATTACAAAGGTAGGGAGCCTTGCAGTAAAAAAAAACTCCTGAAGGGAAAAATTATTGAAAAATCGAACAAATGACCTCCAAAAAAACGACCTGATATTCCCTAAGCAGCATCTAATGATAAAGAAAAATCCCCACATCTTCCAGTCTCCCAACCAGTGAACAACAACTAACTGCCTACTCTGCAGAAAATCAAATACTCTCATGGCTGCCTTTAAAAATCCGGTGTCCTATTCGAAATTGGTTAGCCTTTTCAGGTGCCGAAAAATCCATTTCGGAACAACAGAAACAAACAGTCCGTGGATTCTCAGATGGAAGAAATCTCTTTTTCAGTATTTTACCCCAGCGTAATGTGAAAATGTAGGAAGAGTTTTTTAACGTAGTCTATCATAATTTGTCAGCAGACGATTTTTTAATGGTTCCTGAATAGTGCGGAATAGTTTGACTTTAGAAAAGAAATTTTGCATTCATAAATTATGTTCGCTGCGGGATAACTAAAGGAGATTTTATAAACGCAACGTACGGCTTTCAGAAACTGGAAACAATCGGGTTCCGCTAATCAACAAGATAAAAGAATCACAATTGCAAATCAGTTCTAATCGAAAAAAAACTGCAAAACCTGAATACGCTTCCAGTTCCTACTGCGAATTTTACAAATTCTCAGGTCCTCTATAAATACATTTTGAATTTTGAAAAGGAATTAGCAATTGTATTCCATTGCTCCTTTTCCATAATAAAGATCTATAGGTTAACAGGGAGTGGGGTAGGGATTTTGTTTCTGGGATATTTAAATTGGGGAAAATGAGGATCCGTTTTTTGGTTGCCATTTGTTCGAATGTCCCTTAAAATTATCTCTTTTCCCTTCAGCAGGGATTTTTAGGCTAACCAGGTAGTGGTAAAGAAACCCCTCTGTGGATCGTTTGCTTTCAGGAACCTGTAACCAGTTTGTTTGGATTAAAAGGATTGCATACGTTTTATGCTTAGTGTAGTGATTCAGTATGAGAAATCATGCAGAAAAGCACATAAACCCTTTGTGATTATGAAGCGTTTTCCAACGCAATAATATCCGGCTGAAAACTATTGTGGGAAAATGAGAATTGCAGCCAGTTAAGGAATTACGAGACAGGAAAATCTTTCAAAGTGGATTGATTATGAGAAACTTTCAATTGTAAATGTTTGAAACATGCGTTTTTACACCCTTGCACGAAGTAAAGAGTCGTGTGATTGCAAAAAAATTCGGTATTCAGATTTTTCCAAACAAAGAGATTATTTTGACCATTTTAAAAATTAACTTTGTTAAGTTACTGCGTAACATTTCAAAGTATGTATTAATGAACGTAAAACAATGTACATACTGTTGCGAATTTTCGGGGTAACCCGCTGTTCTGGGGCTTAAAATAGTTTAAAATTCGTATTCTACGTTTCAAATAGTTAAATTTTGCTTTTTGTTGCATTAAAATCAGTCCACTAGAACCGGAGATACAGAGGTTTCGGTTTTCCCTCTGTTTTTCTATGGGTTTGTAGAAATCTCGTGAAATATTCGTCCCAGGACTTCGGTGACTTCACTTTTGGGGACTTATTTTTGGCGCCAAATTTGACGATATTTCGCCAAAAGTCGCCAAGCTGGGCGACATTTCGGTCATTTGGCGCGTTTTTCTCTATGGGGCCTGTAAAGCTGCTTTTGCTGCATTAAAATGACATAATAACCTAACATTGCTCTTCTATGACGTAATCAAAATTCCGGCTTTATGAAGAACCCTCGAGAAATAGACTCTTCGGGAAGTTTCTCGTAGCTTCTGCGCCACCTATATATATGAGTGTTTCATCGGCCCCAGTTCAGTGCGAGTTGAGCTTCCAGTGTGTGAGTTGAGCTCTGAGAGACGAGAGGCTGGGCATAGCGGATTAAATTGCTCTCTGGCGATTTGGCGTGCAGTCAGACTCCTTTGGCAAGAGTCGTTTCTCCCGCTGTTATACACTCCACGCTAGGGGTTGCCGCCCGCACCGCAAGTTGATCCGCGAAAAACAGCAATATATATATATATATATATATATATATATATATATATATATTTTGTTGATTAATTGTTCTAAATATATATTTTAATGCATTTAAAATTTTAGATTTGAAGGTAATATGTTACGGAAATAAAAAAGAAACAGTGGACAGTTAAAAAGCAATCATCATTTGGCTTTTGTATGAAATTTACATACGATTAGAGAAAACCCTTCTTTAAATGTTTAGTCCGGGGTTTTAGCAATTAATAGATATGGATTATAGATGCAGATAAACTCTTCGGGTTTAAACCTATATGTTCCCATGGATGCAGATTGAAGCGAGGACGAAAATTGCATTACTGATTCTTGTAGGATACTGAAAGATTAATATGGGCTAGCAATAATGTGTGTAACAACAAAGAATAATAACCGCTCGTCTTTGTAACGGTAAGAAAGTAAATGTTAAACTTTGTGTAAAGTTCATTTACATATAATCTATATTTATAAAATGCTAAATTCTTTTAATCAAGCACAAACTACTAATTCAATGAAAGAAAAAACTAATTCGTATTCAAGAATGATTTTTTAAGACTTTCTTTGGAACATTTTGTTTCAGTGAAAAATTAATAAGGTAAATAGCTAAAAACTTAAAATTAAATGAGAAAGCAAATTCTTGATAATTTTTTTACTGTTGACTTTGTTTTAAACCGCAAAAGATTTCTTATGAAATAACTTCAATTTACAAAACAAGTCAATCTTCTATATAGTATAAACTTAGTTCGTCTGAGGGTGCGGGTGGGACCACGTCACGTACCCTTGTGCCCTCCCTGTAGATCTGTGATGGAGGGGGCATCACCTGAGCTTTTGACTGTTTTTAAATAATCGGAAAAATGAGAAACTCAATCATTTGAAATGAATTGATGAAATATAATTGATGCAGATCCCATATATTGCATTATAATTTTTTTTAATTTTTTTGTCTTAATTATCTGTTCTTTTAAAATTCATTCGTTCTTATTTCCCCCTTACTTTGGCTTTTAAAATTGCTATATTTTGTATGTTTCTTTTTAAACAAACAAAATCCTAAATTATCCTATACAGTATCTTAATGTTAGCAATTCTGAGGTCGTTCTATTCTAATCGAAAATATCGAAAATTCCCACAGCTAGGTTTAGAGGATGGAGAACCGATATTTTAAACACACTTTTCTAATGAATATTTTTTGCTTGTAATTTTTTTAAAAGCACACTTCATGTAATACACAAATGAAAATAGATGTAGTTTACATGCAAATGAGCTTTACAAGTCATAACCTACAGGCTCTCTACTTTACAATGTTTAAATTAGGATAGTTAGGATGTTTAAATTGACTAGTCCCCTTATGCGTCCAGCGTTGCTTCCTAACTTTAGTCTTTCAATGCTAAAGTGCGGAAGCAATGCAATTATTTGAAATGAAAAATTGATGAAACATAACTGATGCAGATCCCATAAATTGCATCAATCCATAATCACCCTACAGGCCTCAGCGTAAGGCAACGTTGAGCGCTCTGTTTATAAATCGAAAAGAGCAGAAAAAACTATTTCGTTTGCATAGATCAGCCTTTCTTAAAATGTGTTCCAATTTTAAAGTTTAATATCTCTTAAAAATCACTTATCAACACCAGTCAAAACATTGTCTATGTATAAAGACAGGAAAAAAAAAAAAAAAAAAAAAAAATTGAACGGTGAAATTTCTTGTATTGTCAATGACATAAGTAAAACATTAAGAAAAAATAAAAAGATAACAAGAAAACTGTAAATAGCTGCAAGATAAAATTTCATGCGGGCGGCAACCCCTAGCGTGCAGTGTGTAACAGCGAGAGAAACGACTCTTGCCAAAGGAGTCTGACTGCACGCCAAATCGCCAGAGAGCAATTTAATCCGCTATGCCCAGCCTCTCGTCTCTGAGAGTGAGTACGCTTGCTTTGCTCCGTGAATTAGTAGTACTGTAGGAGCATTATTTTCGCTTGCTTTTTCGAAGCTGTTTTTAAAGTGCTGTTTGTCAATTCTTCATTGCTGTGTCTTAAGGGATTGTGTAAGATATCCCTTGAATATTTTCAGTGAATTTTTGCCTGTGAAAGTGATTTATTTTGTATGAGAAATACAGCATTTGTGAAAGCTTCAGATCTAAGCGGACTGTTAAAAGCACATTACTGTTTGTCTGTGCTTGTGATTTTTGTACAGCTGATTGTTCGGCGAAGTTCTAGAAGCAATAAAGTTCGTGATCTATCCTGACAAGTGGACTTTTTACTAGAACTTTCTACACCAACTGGACTTTAGAACGACGAACCCAGGAAATAAGCAGAGTGCTCTGCAATAATACGTATTCATGCATGTACGATAGATTTTTCCTGACCACGGATCCATTTTGACTGTGTTTGTGATAACGTCTGTACATACGTATAAGCGTAACTCTTATAACTTATCCGTACAATGTTGATATTTTGCATTTAGATTATTGCAACATCTAACTGTGTCTCTCCTTTTTCATTTGCAATTCCCAGACAGCACAGCAAACTAGCATCAAACTTGCAGCAAGCGTGATTTATCAAGTCAATAAGCTTGAATTAAGCTTGAAAATTCCAGTCGTGTAAGCTTGATGCAAGCTTGAATCAAGTGTTCTAGTTTACACTTGCCCAGCTTGCATTAAGCTTGACATTTCAAGCTTGAATCAAGCTTGACATTTCAAGGTTAATTTCAAGCTTAAAAAATTTTCCAAAAAAAAATATTCTAAATACACGGGGCGCCCGCTGGCGAACGCGCCCCACATACTTTATTTTTCCCCCTCTATGCTGTAATTTTAAGTTATTTTAAATCTGTTTCCATCGAGTGTCCGTGGCTAGAATTAAACCCGGGAACTTTTGGTTCGTAGCCGAGCGCGTTATCCATTCAGCTACCAAGCTTCTATAGAGTTATGACTAAAGTTTGAAGTGAATTATTAAGCGGTTTTCTGGCCAGATTGATAAGTGGGCGATATGTTATTTGTTTTTTTTTATTTTTCCGTGGGATGCATCAAAATTAAAATAATGTTATGTGTGATTTAGAGACTCTACTTTTACAGACGAGATTTTAGAGACGATTATTTAACTACTAATAGGGAAATAAACATAATATAAACTTAAGAGCAGCACATGTTTTAAAACTTTCGCAACACTCATGAGCAATACTGCCGCTGGCCAAAATCGAGACAAACGACTGATTTTGAAATCAATTTCGTAGTATAATTGTATTTTATTTTGAAGAATTTCCATATTTGTAAATATAGAATGGGTTTACTTAACACAAATTTTGTGTTAAGTAATGTGAAATCAAAGAAACAGATAGTTAAACGTTACTTCGAAATGCTATATCACAGTTGCTAACATAACGTGTATGGAATACAAACACTTTAGGCATTTTTGTAAATATTTCTTATAATAACAAATAATTGAAAAATTTTGCTATTTATTAACGCTAAAAATTCTCTTTACAAATGTAGTTATTTTCCTACATATTGATATGCTATATCGATATAGAGCATTTCGAAGAATTAAAAACAAGTTTAAATTAATTTATACAAATGTAAATTTGAATTATTTTCATTGTTCATACTTTATAATTAAAAAATTATTTAACTTCTGAATTTTTTTTATCCTTTGTAATTTTATTTTAAAATTACAAAAGTGTAAGATGTAAGATTTTTGGGCCCTAAATTCTGTAGGCCCTGGGCAGTTGCCCCGTTTGCCCTGCCGGTAATATGGCACTGGTCATAAAAAACCCATCCCCATTAAAACACACCTTTTACGAACTTTCAACAAATTGGCTAGACAATTAATGTCCATTCTCTTTCACAGATGGCGCCATCACCGCACTTTGTAAGTCAAAATCCAGCTTAAGCCAATCTTGCATAGAATGTCGAAACTTCATATTTTGGATAGTTGTAACATCTAGTTGTGCACCTCCCCTATTGGTTCCATTCGACTGGATAGTTTATGCACAGGATCGCCCAAAACATTCGAAATACATTACGCTCAATGGGCCGAAATTCATTAAACTCGCATATCTCAAAACTATTAGGCGTAGAATGTTGAAACTTTATATTTAGGATTGTTGTAACATCTAGTTGTGCACCTCCCCTTTCGGTTCCATTAGACTGGATAGTTTATCTACAGAACCGCCTAAAAGATTCGAAATACATTACGCTCTATGGGCCGACATTCATCAAAGCGTTTTTTAAGGTTTTGGGCTATTTCAAACGACTCAGGAGTGATATATGCTGTAAAGAGTTAGAAAATGAATTTCTCCATTAAAAAAAGTGTCTTTATCATTTACAGTTCTGCTACAGGAACACTCAAAAGATTTTAAATACATTACGGTCAATGGCAATTTTAGGGGCATTCATCCATTTCAAGCACAATACCGTCCTACCACATAAGTTAGGTAATGGTCCGACCACGGTCACGTGCCTCCCTCAAGAACTATGCCAAAAGTCGCCAAGCTTGGCGACTTTTGGTGTACGTGTGTGCATATTTAACTCTCAAATCTCAAAAACTATTATGAAATTTCATATGTAAGATTGTTGTAACATCTAGCTGTGCATCTCGATTTTTGGTTCCAATCTGCTGGAGTTTCTTTACAGGACCACCAAAAAGAATTTCAGTACTTTAATGTCTATGGACATCTTCAATATAATACAATTGTAGTCAGTCATTGTTTGGTACATGCCCAAAATCTCGCCGTCTGTCCTCGACCTTGGCGAGTTTTGCCGAAATGTCGCCAAATTTGGCGATAGTCAGTCATTTGGTCCATGCCCAAAGTATCGCCATTTGTCATCGTTCTTGGCGAGTTTTGGCGAAATATCGCCAAATTTGGCGATAATCTGTCATTGTTGGTCCATGCTTAAAATCTCGCCAAATGTCGTCGACATTGACGAGTTTCGCCGAAATATCGCCAAATTTGGCGCCAAAAATTATTTCGTATTTTGTATAACTCTAAAACTTTAACCCGTACAATTTTGAACTTTTGTATTTAGAACTATATTATAATATCTAACTGTTTTCAATATCTTTTTTGACAGCAATCGACTGGGAATTTATTTACAGGGTGAGCCAAATGACTTTAAATACATTAAGGTGTATGGATGCATTCAATTCATTGAAAGTCAGAGGTCAATGACTACTTTGGCTATCCCCAAAATCTCGCAAACTATCTCAAGTTTGTCGGCTTTTGGTGAAATATCGCCAAATAAAGTGTCAGAAGGAAATCTTTCAAATTGAACTCAGCTTGGCGATATCGAAATATTTGGCTAGAAATCGCTATACCTTACTATTATTGATATTTTATCTCTTTCAAACAAATAAGTTTAGAGGAAGTGCGTAAAAAACTTTTTTGAATTAATAGACGTGCAAGGAAGTCATGTGTTGGACACATCAGATTTTTTGGGACGTGATCAAAATATTTACAAATGTCGCCAGTACTGCGAGTTTTGCTGATATATTGCCAAATTTGTCGCCAAAAACAAATACGTAACTCTAATAACTCAAAAACAATTAGACAAATTATGTTGAAATTTCGCATGGGATGTAACATCTAGTTTTTATTATAAACTAGCTGCGTGCCTGCGTACTAGCTTCGTTCGGTAGGAAACGGATATTTTACTAAAATATAATCGTAACTATGCATGCGAAAACAAAATGTCAAAAAGTTCAATTAGTCCTTTCGTTGAAACTACCGCGGGATATATTACGCAACGTAGGATAATGGTTTAGTTAGTTGTAAGACGGTCGTTGAAAAATAATGAAAATAACACTTTTAATTTCACAAAATAATTAATTATTAATGTGGTGTGCTGTGCTATTTAATCCATATTGTCCAAACTAATCTACTATTACTACCAGAGAAAAAAAGGAAATTACTATCCATTACTGATATTAATATCATCCATCTTTGTCTTTAATGCTCAATTTAAAGAAACAGATTAGATATTTTAAACCAATGATGCCTTTCTACTTTTTGGTGATTCTGTGGAATTTATGCATTGCCATTAAAACAGATCTCCATATATTTTTAAGCATAATTCTTGTCTGATTGGCGTATTTAGCACAGCAAAATATGTCATCTCTTGGTGCTGGAAAACATCCAAGCTTTACCAATTTAAATAGTATTTAAATCCACCATGGTTCAGGCTCCTAAAAACATCAAACTGTGTAATCTCTAGGAACTATTTGGAATCGCTCAAATTGCGAATAGGGCGCTAAATTGTGCTGCAGAGTTTACGAATTTTGTTTGCCAGGAAAGGACAGCTCGCGTCACTGAATGTGTCGCTAAGAGCTACAAATAGGTCCTTTCCGGAATTTCCCTCCACAATTTGGAACCTCATCAGAAGGTGGGGGGACTTCTGAATATTGGCACCCCTCGGAAACTGCTAGCGACCGCCGAGAGGACTTTCGGAACCACGGATTTAACGTGCACGTACGCCGCATGTACACGGTGGTCTTTAGTGGAGCGCCGGTATCGAACCCGCAACCTTCCGGTTACGAGTCCAACGCCTTAAGCACTGGGGTACCACGGCCCCTTACGAATTTTTAGACAATTTTTAATCTATGACGTCACCCTCTGACGAGGGTAGTCAATTTTTTTTTCGCTATTAGTTATTTCGCGCAGTAGTTTTCAAACGGAGTAATATTGAAACATACGACGTTGAAAAACTCTTGCTTGCAACAGAACTTTATTAAAGTTCATTTGAGAGATATTGATTGGGATTAGTCCTAGCTAATCGGTATTTCAAATATTTTCCGGAGCTATTTTGCTAATGGTGTAACATTTGTGCAAGAGCTTGTTAAGTTGCAAAAATTTAATTAAAAAAAAGTATTTATAATATATATAATATACCGCTAAACGTCGTCCAAACTTGGCGACATTTTGCACGATTTTTGGGAATGCATACAACGACCGTCGTCAAACCGATAGCGAATACTATGCATTATGTTAATTAGTATTTTGCATCTTGTGACTACATTTGAATTTCCCACGATTTAAAAAAATGCAAGTTTCCTTTCGTTATTATAGTTGCTGAAAAATAACACAGCTCAAAAATCGCTGAGGGTAACACGCGCATTAAACAAAATACTTTGAATTTTATTAATAGTATATTTTTGCGTCAAAGCCTTTTAATGTAATTAGATTTCTAACTCATTTATAAACTCATGATGTCAAAATGGCATCATTCTCAGTTGCGATATCTAACATGAATTAGTGAAAGAAGGAAAAAAAAAAAAACTTTATTTTATTTTCTACAGCATCTGATAATCTGGATGGAAGTTTATTATTTCGCTCGTGGTGTAATTTTTTATCAAAACTTGTTAACCTCATTAGGATTTTTAATTCTTTTTAATACTCGGGACATTAAAATGGCGTCAGTCTCACCTGAATTATTGAAAGTAATAAATATATAAATCTAACTTGTTAGCTATGCTCACGAATGTGCTGAAATCGGTCATTTGAGTAGCTTTCTACCCTGAAAAATGCGAAAAATCGTTAAAAATTATTGAAAGGATGGATTTCCAGAATTTTAAAGCAGCCTACGGACTATTCTATGTCGTTTTGCTTGTATGTGCAAAATTTCAAGCCGATCGGTCGAACGGCGTGGGAGGAGTTCCCGGACGAGCAAACAGACAAACAAACTTTCACATTTATATAATAAATACTAAAATCGATTTTCATGCTCTTCTGGGAACGTGCGGAAACTTTTCCCACTCAAACGATTTCATTTCACTGTGAACTCCGCGAGGAAATCATTTTATTTTAAAAAAAATATATAAACTTATAACTATGGAAAAAGCTTGTTGGTTATGACGTCAGTATGAAGTAATTATCACTTACAATAGCTAATTTTGTCACGCAAATGATTAGCTTTTTTACTCTCGGAAATAAAATGGAGCTGAAAATAGCGAAAAATCGCTAAAAATGAGGGAACGGGTGGATTTTCAGATTTTTAAAGTAGCGCAGATTGTTTTCTATATTTTTAAACATATTTATGAAAAATTTCAAGAGGTTCGTACAAACGGTGTAGATGTTATTAGGTTTTTTAGTGCTTAATTTCGTAATCTTTTTGGAATAATGGCAGAAATGAGTTTTATCTTGGAGTCAGGGATCAGCGTAACTATATAGTAGGATGATACGCTGTAAAGAATAACTTCCCATAGAACGCAATGTATTGGGAATATTTTGAGTGCTCCTGTAGAAAAACTATAAATGCTACATAAACCATTTTCAATAGGGTCCATGGTACAGTAGGTAAGAATAATATATATTTATTAATATACCGTAGATAAGAATAACATATATAAATTTCGTTCAAATCGATGTACACTCATGTCCATAAATTAAGGATAATTCAGAATCACACAGAAATTGATCTCTAAAATAAAAATTTCACCTGTGGAATGATCACACACATCTTGAAGAAGAATATGCAAATTACAGGAAACCACCAGATGGCGTGG
>JAWZYV010006829.1:665000-718576 GCA_038373885.1 Cheiracanthium punctorium | reverse complement strand
TGACAATTCTTTGTTCCATGGCTTGTGTTTGGTCATTGATTAAGCAAAGGAAAAAGCGATCACAGAGTTAAAGTCACAACAAATAGTGTCTTCTTGACTTTATCCTGTTCACTCCCATCGTTACAAGGACATCGTTACTTTCAGACCTGGTTGTTTCAATGCTCTTGGTATTGTGTGGAGCAAGCGTTTGCGTTGGGCTACATTGTAGTCATTCAAATGCCCATACGGGAAGCAACGATGGGTACTGAAAAGAGAATAGCCGCCGTCACGTCCTTGTCACGTCAATAAAAGAAGCGTTTAACAAGTGCGATGAGATCGCACTTGTTAAACGCTTCTTTTATTGCGTCAATCTAGCAATAGAAATCTGCACCGCTTGCATTTCAAGTGTCACACATAACATACGCCTTTTCTGCTATATTTTAGAGGTACGCAACTGACTTCTATTTAGTGATGTCTTAAAGTGAATTTTTCAGAAATAGAAAATTTATTTATTTAAAATGGAGGTCTGATTTTATTTTATTTTTTACATTGTACTAGCTGAAGTACCCGTTCTTCGCACGGGAATGAATGGACTTTTTGATATTACGATTTGTGGTGATTACTATTCATTGTAATAAACAGATATAGCAAAGTGGATATCGCGTTATATTGTGTCCAATAATCATGCATACCGAATTGCAAGGCAATCGTTTGTACGGTGCAGAAGGCTACGCGGCGTAGCGCAATCTAGTGGCGAGTTTTAGCAGAACGGATACGGCGAAAATATTTTTCGCATTCAGATATCGATGTATACGAATTTTCATGACTATCGGCTGGACAGTCCTGAAGTTCATGTGTTGACGCGACATCTAGTGGCAAGTTATAGGAAAATGGATAGCGCCAAACTCTTCCCCGTGTTCAAATATCTATGTATACCTATTTTCATAGCGATTATTTGCACAGTCAAGAAGTGATACACTGCAGGGCCATCTAGTGGTTCAATAAAGTAATGATTTGCTACAGCGCCGTCAAGTGGCGAGTTTTAGCAAAATGGATAACGCCAAAATATTCTCATTGTTCAAATAGCTATGTATACTGATTTTCATAGCGACCGTGTTCAACTATCTATGTATACCAATTTTCATAACGATCATTTGCACAGTCAAGAAGTGATACACTGCAGGGCCATCTAGTAGTTAATTAAAGTAATGATTTGCTACAGCGCCGTCAAGTGGCGAGTTATAGCAAAATGGATAACGCCAAAATATTCTCATTGTTCAAATAGCTATGTATACTGATTTTCATAGCGACCGTTTGAATGGTCAAGAATTTGGCCTGCTGCAGCGTCATCTAGTGGCGAGTTAAAATAATAATGCATTGCAGTGTCATCTAGTGGTGAGTAACATCAAAAGGAACGCAGTTAGAATATATTCTTCGTGCTCAAATGTGTAAGTATAAAAAATTTTATGCTGGTCGGTCGAACGGTATAGAAGTTGATGCTTTGCAGCGCCATTTAGCGGCAAGTTACAGCAAAATGGATAGTGAAAAATATTCTCCGTGTTCTAATATTCGCGTGTACCAAATTTCATCGAAATCGGTTGGACGATATTCGCATAGCAAACGGCTAAACGGAATAGAATTCAACGTTGTGCTGCGGCACCAAGTGGCAAGTTAAGGAAAACGGATAGCATAAAAACCTTCTCCATGATAAAAGACTTAGGTGAACCAAATTTCATCGTGCAACGGTGCTCAACGGTGCTGGAGTTTTTCAACCTCATAAACACATACCAACATTCATTTTTATCTATAACCAGTGTTATTATATATACCAGTCTCAAATAAAATCCAGTTTTAAATCTAAGCCTCGCCAAAGTGCCAACATACGCCATTTTGCAAGAGTTTTTTCAGGGAATCATTCGAAGCATTGACTTAGCAGCAATCAAAATGGGAAATGGTTCGACCGCCAGGCATTTATTTGAAAAGTGGAATCCCTTAATACAGCCGATTTTTTTTTTAATTATCAACTATAATGTGTTTTTATTCATCGTTACTCCGATGTACTAAATGAGAAGATTTCAATTTTCTGAAATTTGGCGGAATTCCCCCAACTTAAATCAATGTATTCAATTGGCGAGAATTCTGAAGTTAGATCGCTTGAAATCCCTTAATAACTGCATTATTTCTTCACGGATCATTAAACTTTAACGCTGTATTCTAATAAAACCTTTGCACTTGTTTTCAAAAATCTATTTCCTTAAGCTCTCAATAAATTGCGCCAAGCCGAAAACTGGGCAAACCGCTAGAACTCACTTACTCAAAATCCATATTTCAGCCATTTTATTTTTTCGCCAAACTAAAAAAATTTACACATTAGCCTCGGAAATCTTCAATTCTTATTGTTTTGCGTGTAAAGCATTACATTCCTGCTCTGATTTCCCATGCACACGATATTATAATTTAAAAAAAAATAACCTTACGAATATAAACTAACAAAAAAAAATCATTATTATTCTTTTATTTTTACTTTGAGAATTTAAAACATTTTATTCGGCAAAATCGCCACACATGGCAACCACGATCCTTATTTCACACTTTTTTCACTACAGGGGTTACAATTACGGAAAGATTTTTGCGTGAAGAGCATAAAAAATCTCTTAAATTCCGGGAACAGGTGGACTTTCAAAGTTTTAAAGTGGACTACAATTTATTCTATATTATTTTACATATCTGTGCTAAATTTCAGGCCGATAGGTCTATTTTTGTAGATTTGTATACGAACGACATTTTATTCGGCAAAATCGCCACACATGGCAACCACGATCCTTATTTCACACTTTTTTCACTACAGGGGTTACAATTACGGAAAGATTTTTGCGTGAAGAGCATAAAAAATCTCTTAAATTCCGGGAACGGGTGGACTTTCAAAGTTTTAAAGTGGACAGTGGTTTATTCTATATTATTTTACACATCTGTGCTAAATTTCAGGCCGATAGGTCCATTTTTGTGGATTTGTATACGAATCAAATCCACAAACAAACAAACAAACAAACAAACAAACAGAATTTCATTTTTATTTATAAGATATATACTTACATTATATCATATCTATTATTAAAAGTGTTTGATTCTGTAAGTACATACAAATATATGTACGCGCTGACTTATTTTCATTTTTACCAAATATAAGATTAAAATAGCCCCCAGATTCATTTTCGTCCCTGGGGATCGTAAACCACAAGTTACGGCACTGGCTCAAAACATGAAAGTTGTTATTGCAGTTGGTGTAACTTTAGAGAGAACGATCGTTGTAGTAGAATTTAGAAAAAAACGCCTTTAAATTTCTGTGACATTTATGTAAATTATCAATTTAACTGCAGCTGAATGAAATATTTGTAAGGAAATATAATGCAACAGGGCACACTATTTTCTAAAAATGAAGATAGACATTAATTCTTTATACACCGTATACTTTTATTCTTATAGGACGAATCAGAACGGAAACCAGTGTAGGGACGTTGCTGCAGGAGGTGGTTTGTTTAACAGCTTCGCTCACAGACCTGAGAGTGTTAATTAAATATTTGAATTTGAAGGACAGAGTGGATCCTGCATTTTTAAAATGTGATATTTGTGAAAATAATAAAGCATTAAAGCATTAAAAAAAGGAGAGAGAGAGAATTATTTTGCGGAACGTTAATAAAATAATAAAAGATGTCTTTGCTAACTCACAAAATGTAAAAATTTGGAATTATAAGTGGCAATGGGCTGTTCAGGAAATATCAGAATTTTCATTTTATTGAATTAACTTATAATTCTCTAGCTACTTCAGCAGTTCTTCAGTCACAATGTTTTATTCATTTAAAAAAATCGGAAACCTGTTTAAGGAGGAGCACATGTCTGTGTGCTCTACTCCGGCTACTCCCTCGGCAGTTTACAGCGGATTGATAAAATAAAACTGTTTAAAATTAAATATTTCTATTTCACTTATTTTAAAGAGAAATTCTCACAAGGAAAGAATTTTGTAAAGTTAATAAAGGTTTTTATTATAAGAAAAGGTTAATGATTGTGGCTTCTTCTGGGTTTTAACTTGTCCGTCCCTTCATAGAAGATAGCGCTAGCCACCCTCTGAAAACAACCATAATAAATTGGCCAATAAAGCGGGCCTTAGCAGTGATGAATGCTTGATGAGCAAGCAGGGCCAACTGTGTGCAAGAATTTGTTTTGGCGCTCTCTTAGAACTTGTGCATCAGCGGAAAACAGAGAGGGCACAGGCGCACATGCCCCTCTCCCCTCCAGACGAACTAAGTTTACACTATAGGTGATTGACTTGATTTTTAAATTCACGTGATTTTATGAGAAAATACAACAATAAATGTTTTGTGCCTCCTCCAGAATTTTTTTCTGGATCCGTCACGTGTACTGAACCTCCTTCCCCCCTCCACAAATAAACAAATGAATAAATGATACGTTTGCTCTATAACTAAAATTTCTTGGAAGCTAATAATTGAAGTTGTTATTTTAAAGGAAATAAAAACCAAAAGCTAAATAAGTAGTCATAAATAGCGAATAAAGTAAGATATTAGGCATCTTTTCATGTTTATTTTTTCAATGATATCATCCACTACTACCTTCTTTAATAGACTTTTTTAAACTTCAAGAGGCATACTGACTGAGCGTCCGTGAGCAGGCATCCCGAGAGAATTTAAGAATGTTGGTCTTGGTACACAATTTGGAATGAAAGAATTGCACCAGATACTAAAAAATATTGGGTGGTTCTTTATAATCTACCCCACAAACCGAATTTTGAATGTTTCGTTTTATGGCAAGCCTATACGAAATGAATATGCATTCGAGAAGGGGGGGGGTGTGCCTTGAGCGAGGGGCTTTTTTTAAGGAATTCTAATGCTGACTTCCGCTAAGTCTCGAGAAAACCGCTAAAAATATTTATGCACCGAAATAAGAAGATTTTTTTATCGAAACACACCATCAACGTCTTGACGGAATCAAATGCTGGATAAAGAGTTTTTTAATTAATTAATTAATTTTATTATTATTTTTTAATTAATAAAACCTCGACATTCTTTAATTGTATGTTTTGTTCGTTGGGAAGTAGAAACTTTTTTTAAAAAGGGGGAGGGAGTGGAGCTTGTTTGACAACTTATTCATGTTAAAATCAACAATGATGACATGCATCTTGGGCTTGCTTGTATATATATATATATATATAGATGAATCAGTATTGAGTTTGCTTTTGCATTTGCATAGAAACTACAATCAAAACTGAAAATACAAAAATTTTAAACAAAACCATCCGTATGAGTGGAAAATATGACTAGATTGTAGAAGGAGGTAAAATTGCATTATTCACATACTGTGCGCGGGCACAGCCAGTTGACGTCAAAACAGGGTCTCTGGATTTGTGGCACGCGATAAACGTTTCGATCGTCCGCCATCTTGCTGGTAGTTAAGTCGAGCGATGGCAACGGCTGCCCTTTTTTCAGCATTGGGCAATCTCTCCAGATGTTCTTGCATTCTTCCATTTTTCAGCATATGTCAGTGCTGTTCAAAATAATCGTGACAATTTTTTTATGGGAAATGACGTGCTAAAAAGTAAAGGATTCTCGTGGAGCTATGTCACTCGCAACTATTTTTATAGAAATCAAATCTATTCTACGTGACTGGCAGCAGTCAAAATGTCAGAGTTTGGTGTTCCCAGAGCGGGAACACCAAACTCTGAAGAATTAAGGGTTTAAAAAATTACTTTCCTATTAGTTCAGTATAATATGTATCCTATTGTTTGAAAACTCTGATGGTATTGCATTGTCTAAAGTTTTTGACACGAAGCAATGAATTTTTTATGATTCACCAAGCATTGCGGTTACTTTTTTAAAATTTATTTATTATTTTTTTTTGGGGGGGGGGGGATGATTAATATGGTGTTTATTCCCATATATTTAAAAACAAATTTTTGTGCGCAATTTTCGAGAAAATATATCGAGAAGATTTTCGCTTTCATCTTTGCAGTCAAACTGCAAAATTATTATAAACAACTATCATATATGTACTTTCATCTGAGATGTATGTATCCAAAAATTGTCTTCTTCGCTAGAGCGTTTTGTTCCTTGCGTGGATGATTTCTTAAAACGCACGTCTCTCAAACTGTTTATACAAGCTGACGTGTAAGGGATAAATAGGGGAAGAAACGACTGCCTGCACTCAAGAAATTAAAGATTTGCACTTAAAGTTGCATGATTGGAGTAAACTTATAGCACTACTTCAGAATATGAAAAAGTATATTGCTGTAAAATGCAAGAAAAGTATGCCTGTAAGGTTTCTTGTTTTGAATCTTCACAATGCAAAAACAGAAAAACATCGTGAAGCAGTATTGCGCTATCATTTGAAGCATTTTTTTAAAAATAAAAATTCTGTCAAATTTCGTAGCCAAAAGAAAAACCTTTCACGAAAATATATTATTTCATAATCATACATCCACATAGTTATTTGTGGGATATTGTCAGCTTTGACAATTAGTTGTAAACAAGATGGACAGGGTGTAATGCAAAGGACAATAGAGGGATGACACAAACGGTATATCTAAAACCTGACTAATAGAGGGACAATAGAGGAATTTCTAAACAGTATTTTGCGAAAGCTGCAAAAATAAGTTACGAAGCAGTAGTTCCAAAAACCTCTGAAAGATATCGCTGTAATCGCTGGCCTCTATAATAGATTGGCCTCCATATTTTCCCGATCTGACACCTTCTGACAATTTTCTAAGGAGCTTATTGAAAGGAACTGTGTACCAGAACCATCCCAACATGCTGGGCTAGCTTGAACCGTCGATTTGTGTGGCACATGAATCCATTTACGTTGAGATATTACCGGCTGAGATGACAGTTTTATTATTCGTTTGTGCCACCTCTGTAAATCGAAAGGGTGAACATTTTGGAAAGACTGTTCTGGGCAATACTGCACGTTAGCTGCTATTATGGCTGCTATTTCGAATTTTCTGTAACAATTTTATAGATTGCATGTAAAAACATACTGTTTGCTGCTTTCTTTTATTAATCTTTGAGATTTTTAATTTTGTAATCAGTATGTCCTTTGCTGGACTCCTTGTATTTTTAAAAGTTAAAGAAAGAGATTTATGATACTGCGGTTCTTAACATAAATATTTTGGACAGTCAAAATAGTAGCTCGATTCGTACATTTCTGGTGGAACAAAGGGTGCCTCCCCCTTTTTTTCAGTTGCAAAAAACTTTCAAACTTACACACATACAAGAGAATGAGAATTCTCTTTCATGAGTATCATTAACGGATATTTTAAAATTTTCAATAGTTTTTTTTTTAAAGAACAAAGAAATTCATTTTCGTTTACATATTTTGTTCCTTAAAATGGTAGGTTTGCTTTGCTTTACTTACAAAAAAAAGTCTTTCTAATTTTGAAAATTTAGTATAATCTCACATACAATACAAAAACAAGAATTTTACATACCTACGTAGAAAAGGATCCATATTTCTTCAGCAGAAAGATCTGGAACTCATACACAGGCAGGAAACTGAGTAACTTTTACAGCTGGTATTTCTGCATAATATGTGCTTACACAAATATTATTATTTTTTTTTTTTTTCAAAGGGCGGGCACTTGTTCATAAAGCATTCGAAACTACTAAGACCAGAATTACACCCAGTGGGCGGCCAACGTTACTCCCTATGAAAGGGTGGACAAGTTAACACCCATGCCCAAACCGAGATTCGAACTCCGACCCAAGGCTTGATAGAATGGTTCTTTAGCCTCTACACCACACGGGCGGCCTTACACGAGTATGTATTCTTAATTTTTCCTTGACACCAGCTTTTCTGAGTTCTTTTATTAACTTCTCAATATATTTATAAAAACTATATCAAGTTAATAAATTCATCAATAATCGAATTTATTTCCATAACAATGAGGCACAAACTCGTTTACCGTAAAGAGTCATCATCAGATCAAACCATATTCCAAATGAGACGTTTGACACCAAATGTTATGTCATAAATAACTAATGACAAATGACAACCGTCAGTGGCGTAGAGAAAAATTTTTCATCGGGGGGCTACGACTGCTGAAACTTATATGATGTATGTGTGTGAAGAAAATACATTTTGTATGACAATACAATTTATCATGGGGGGGGGTGTTGTAACCCCTTAGCCTCTCCCATAGATACGCAACTGGAAACAGTTAATACTAGCTGCAAAGTAAATTTAACAGATATTTTTCAAAAATGCTGTAAACGCTAAGGTTATGCTTGTGTAAAACAGCTCAAACTGGCATTACGGAATAAACTATGAAGCATGAAGTATTGAATTTCATCACAATGTATAAAAACTGTTCAGGGTAAAACGAGGCATATTTTTGAATAAATCAAACTATACAGAACAGATGTGGTTAACTATCCGGGAAATTTAAGTGCTCTTGGATGAATTATTCATTCTCATGTTTTTAAAAAGTCAACCATCAGATGTTATTTAACATAGATATGTATAAGCAGATAATACAAATACGTAAATTAGTTTTAAGCATGTATGCACCAGCAATATATATACGCCATGAAAAGTTTTTTTTTATATTTTTTAGTTGCTGATTATTTTGTAACTGCTTTCAAAGCACAGGAAAAAGCAAGCAGGCATTTAATTTAGATGACAGGAAGCAGGTGAAACACGAAAATAGTATTTAATTAGATTGTATTCTTTTCCTTATCTTTAATTACTACTTAACGAAAGAAAGCGAATTGATGATATACATTTACTACTACAAAATTCTTGGAAACTTGCACACTGAAATTTACCTAATTTCTAACAAGATAATTAGTAGTTGAGTTGAAGCTCTCGGAATTACTTGATACGAAGGGGAAAAACGCATTAACTGTTTCTTTAATATTAATTAAAAGCAAGGTTTATTCACTATGCACTAGAATTATTATCTGTCTCATGAATCAAGTGGGAGGAAGAGTATTCTTAACTTAATATGGGTAGCAAATACCAAATTTAAAATTACTCACGAATTACTCAAGAATTAATTTATTTATTAAAAAATATAGCCTTTTTTTAACAAACTCATTTATAATTTGCAAATTGAACTGCATTTCTTCTTTCTTATCAAACAAATTCAAAACTCTTGTACACATTTTTAAACAATAAAACTGATTTCAACAAAACGATATTTTAAAATTTAAATGAAAATAAAATTCTGTAAATCGGATTTTTTTTATTTACAAACTAAAGTTTTATTTTATTTCACTTGTATTTTCAAAAACCATAATATATTTTACAATACAGAAATATAAAATTGTTTTTTCTTTTAAAAAGAAAATAACCACACACAGTTTAAACAAAAGGGAAAAATCCTTTAAATATTGACACTTATATCTATATAAATAAAATTAGACTTTTGTCTGTACATTTCTTGGAATTCAAAAATTTTGCGATTTCTATCCGTTTCAAGCACCCGGGAATCCGATGCGACCCTCAAAAAAAAGTTTGTCTGTCTGTCATTCTGTCATTCTGTCATTCTGTCCGTGACGCTTTTTTTGTTTAAGCATCACGTAAAAACGACTGAAGCGAATGATATGAAATTGGGTGTCATGATAGGTGGTCACTCAACTTAAAACATAGGCGTCGAATTTTAAAAAAATCTTGATTAGATTTTCAGATTTTGCGAAAATCGTTTCAAACTGCGTAAATTTGTGTCCAAGCATCACACAAAAACGACTGAAGCGAATGATATGAAATTGGGTGTCATGATAGGTGGTCACTCAACTTAAAACATAGGCGTACAATTTTTAAAAAATCCTTATTGGATTTTGAGATTTTGCAAAAATCCTTTCAAACTGCATAAATTTGTGTTCAAGCATCACGTAAAAACGACTGAAGCGAATGATATGAAATTGGGTGTCATGATAGGTGGTCACTCAACTTAAAACATAGGCGTCTAATTAAAAAAAAATCTTGATTAGATTTTGAAATTTTGCGAAAATCATTTCAAATTGCGTAAATTTGTGTTCGCACATCACGTAATAACTGCAAAGGTGAAAAAATGATATTTGGTGAAATGATAGGTGGTCACTCACCTTAAACTATAAGCATCTAATTAAAAAAAATCCATCAGATTTCGAGATTTTGTGAAAATCGTTTAAAAGTGAGTGAATCTTTGTTCCCGTATTACGTAATAACGACTAAAGCGAATGATATGAAATTTGGTCACACGATAGATGGTTGCTCAACATTAACTATAGGAGTCCAATTTTTTAAACATTTTTATTAGATTTTTGAGATTTTGTGAAAATTCTCTCAAAATACATTTATATTTCTTCAAACATCACGTAATAACGACTAATACGAATGATACGAAATTGAGTGATATGATAGATAGTTGCTAATCTTAATTTATAGGCGTTGAATTTAAAAAATATTTTGCTTACATTTTGAGATTTTTCGAAAATCGTTTTAAAACGCTGAAAATTTGTTCCAGCATCACGAAATAAAGACTGCAGGGAATGAAACGAATTTGGGTGACAGGATAGGTTGTCACTCAACTTAAATTCTAGGCTTCCAATTTTTCAAAAATTTTGATTAAATTTTGAGATTTTGCGAAAATTATTTCAATATGCGTAAATATTCGTTCACGCATCACATAATTACGACTAAAGCGAATGAAATGATATTACTTAGTTACTCTCTAACCTGTAATATTTTAACAATACATGAAAATTATAACTTCGCTTTCTTTACTTTGGCAACATACTACATCCATTCTGTGTACTCCTACAATGCTGACGAAAGTTCTTGCTTTTTAGAAATTCACTAACCCGTCGAGGACGGGTACTTCAGCTAGTATGTAACATATAATCCCTACTAAAAAATAATGCAGAACAAAACAGACTCCCCTGCCCTCCCCCTCCAACCTCCATCAACAAAGTTTATTCCATTATTATTTTAGTAACCGCTTGTTCTTCTAAATTTAGTATATTTTAATATTCGTTTTCTATTCTAGTAAAAATATATTTACGCATTAAAAGTCAATATTTTTATGAAATTTCAGAATTTGGAACATACGATATATCTCATCTGAAAATGTCTTTTTAATACTTTCCAACAAGGTTGAAAAGTGTTTATGATTTCCGATGGTCTGTCTGTCCGTTCGTCTATCCATCCGTCCGTCCGTGCTCTGACTCTCGTAAATATGCATCGATTACTTCGAAATTTATGTGTTATACCAACGTACAGTACCAGGTACGCTATTGAAAATGGTGTGCGTATCATTTATTGTTAGAATTTTTAGATTATTGTTAGATAGTGCGTAGGCGTAGCGCTAGATTTTTTACAGAAGTACTCAAACCAGCGGTTCCCAAACTTTTAGCATTGTGCCTCCCCAACCCTATGAGGGATAACCTCATATGATAGAGCCCCCAATCAAGATAATTTAACACACATTCCTTGGAAATCTCGCAGATTTTTATTCTTCAATAATGAACAACTAGTCGTCTCTTCTACAAAATAATGCTATCGATAAAGTTTGAATAAACTTATTAAGCGAAAATAGATATATTTTGGTGTAAAAAGAAGGATAAATAAAATGATTTTTTAAAACAGGTATTATCACTTGCTTTTTTGCCTATTTTTCTCGCGCCTTTCCTAAAAACGCTCTGCGCTCCTCAGGGAAGCGCGCCCCACCGGCTGCGAAACGCTGCTCAAAGAAATTCAATGTATTACACTCAACGGGCAATTATTCTTTAAAGCGTATTTTAGAGGCATTCGGATATTTAATACGAAACAAAATTGATATATGCTACTAAGGATTGCAAGATAAAGCTGTCCAGCAAAACTTGTGCGTCTATCATTAACAGTTCTACAGAAACATTCAAAAGAATTCCAACACACTGCTGTCAATGGCGCTTTTACAGACATGCACTCATTTGAAGCACAACACTATCCTACTGTATAGTTGGCTAATGGTTGAACGACGGTCGTGTGTCCCTCAAAAATTGTGCTACATACCGCCGAGATTGGCGCTTTTTGGAGATAAATTGCCAAATGTGACACGAAAAAATGTTTAGAAAAATAAACAAACCTTGGCAATATTTTCACTTTTTGGTGGAAATCAAAAAGTTCCCAAAGTGATGTTATTAAGGTATGTCGATTTCAACGGTAATTTTGAAAACCGTAACTTACCTTCTAATCAACCGATTTACATTCAGCAAAATTGCGATCTTCGATTATTTACCTCGTTAAATATTTCAGGCTGCTAAACCTTAAAAGGGCAAATGCCTGGCTCTCTTCGTCCGTGCGATTCCGCTTGTTGTATAAGAGGAACATCTATATTTTTACCACTCTCCAACAAGACTAAGTTTTTTATGATTTTTGTTTGTCTGTTGATTTGCCCGTACTCTAGCTGCCGTAAATAGGTATCGATTAAGATGAAATTTCTGTATGTTATTCCTATCTGCAGTACCATGTACCCATTGAAAAAGGGGTATGAAGTATTTACAGTTCTTTTTTTTTTTTTTTTACAGCAGCAGAGAAAAGAATTCCAATACAGTACTCTCTATGGTTAATCATCATTCTTTGAAGCATATTTTTGACTTATTCGTCTATTTCAAACAAATATATGTTACAAAACAAATATACGTTATTATATAATGATCTCGATGGAAAATAGTGTCTGTAGCGTTCACAGTTCTTCTACAGGAGCATTCAAAAGAATTTCCATCCTTTTCAAGAAAAATATAGTAAGTATACAAACGTTTATAACTGTTTACTCTTCAGTTTAAAGATGAAAATAAATTTTAAAGTTCTTATACATTCTCGCAAAATAGAATGAATAGTGATAAAAGACTTTTTTAAGATTATTTCTAAAATATCACCGAAGTATAAAGAGCGGTTTTGCCCTACCTCATAGCTGTCGACGTAATGGTCTGCAGTTTCGGGTAATTTTCTCCAGATGTATCGTGAATACTTGTCAGAAACACTGAAAAAAATCATGCACCCAAGGAATTTCTCCTTAGGTAGATAGCATTCGTGTCGCTTTGCCTTAACCACTCAACTAAAATCTCGCCAAAATTAAGTGCAACACATCGCCAAAAGTATTGTTGTGTTGGAAAAGGTTTTATAATCGATGCATTTGGCGTGATTTATCTTTCGTGTTTTAATTTAATTTTTCAAACCAATATTTATTTAGCACTGAAATCATGAAATCTTAATGTATTTAAAATAATTAGAGTGACCCAGTAAATAAATTACAAAGTTGATTGCAACCAAATCAGAGATGCACAGTTAGATGTTACAGTAGTTCTAAATACAAAATTTCAAAATTCGACGGTTGAAATTTATGCGAAATATAAAATTATTTTCAAAGCCAAATGTGGTGATATTTCGGCAAAACTGGCCAAGGTCTATGATGAATGGCGAGATTTTGGGCTTGCTAAACAATGACTGACTGCAGACGCAATATATGTCCATAGACATTAATATATTGAAATTCTTTTGGGTGGACCTGTGTGTGTGTAAATAAGATCTCCACTAGATTGGAACCAAAAATCGAAATGCACAACTATTTAGAAAAATAAACAAACCTTGGCAATATTTTCACTTTTTGGTGGAAATCAAAAAGTTCCCAAAGTGATGTTATTAAGGTATGTCGATTTCAACGGGAATTTTGAAAACCGTAACTTCTAATCAACCGATTTACATTCAGCAAAATTGCGATCTTCGATTATTTACCTCGTTAAATATTTTAGGCTGCTGAACCTTAAAAGGAAAAATTCCTCGCGCTCTGGCTCATAAGATGTCACAACAGTCTCATGTTAATTTCGACATTCTATGACTTTTGGCATAGTTTTTGAGGTGGGTAAGTTTCTGTGGTCGGACCATTACTTAAATATATAGTAGAATGCAGGGGCGTAGCCAAGTGGGGGGGGTGGTTAGGGGGGTCATAACCCCACCCCATGAGGAATTTTTTGCCATACAAAATGTACATTCTTCACTCCCTTATCACACATATGTATACATATATGTGGGTTGCAGTAGTCGTAACCCCCCCCATGAAAAATTTCTGGTTACGCCCGTGGTAGAACGGTATTTTGCTTGAAATGGACGAATGTCTCTAAAACTGCCATTTACCGTAATGTGTTGAAATGTTTTTGAGTGTTCTTGTAGAACTAAAAGTGATGATTTATTTTGTAACCCTTAACAGCATATATCCCTTTTGAGTCGTTTGAAATAGCCTAGTATCTCTAAAATACGCTTTAATGAATTTCTGCCCATAGAGCGTAATGTATATAAATTTTTTGATGATCCTGTGAATAAACTATCCAGTTGAATGGGACCAAAAGGGGTGTTGCACAACCAGATGTTACAACAATCCTAAATATAAAGTTTCAACATTCTACGACCAATATTTCTTGCGATATGATATGCATGTTACATACATACGTATACGTACGTACAGACGTTAAGGAAAAACTGGTCAAAAGAGACTCGCAGTCGGTCAAAATGGGTTGTACATGCATTTATATGAACGTGCATGCATGCGTACGATGAGATGCATCGCAATAATTCTTAAAAGTAAATTTAGAGGTACAGGGAGGTTAACTCCAACACTCGATTTGGGAGCACCCCGGGAGCAGAAAAAATTTCATTTGGGAGCACCTCGGGAGCAGAAAAATTCCATTTGGGAGCAGAAAAATTCTATTTGGGAGCCGAAAAATTCCATTTGGGAGCAGAACCATTCGGGAGCAGAAAAATTCCATTTGGGAGCACCTCGGGAGCACAAAAAAATAGTTTCCGAGAGGAAAACTAAGATTCGAGATCAGAATTAACATGATTTTGAAGCATAAAATTGAAGATTTAGGAACACAATAAATGCATACAAGAAAAGCAAAGTTTGCAAGCAAACACCATTTGCAAAAAACAAAACACTATTTGAAAGCACTTTAGGAAAGCTCTGGGAAAAAAAAAGGGTGTTTACAGGCTATGCTATCAGCAACTTGGTAAAAACAATACATGGATTTACATGGACGGAAGGAATTTTTTTTTTGTGTGTGTGTGAAAGTGCTCTTTTTAATGGTTTTCATATAAATGCTAAATGGAAAGAGAGTGGGAGGGAAGTATTTCTTATATGCAATGGTACTTTTAATGCATGTTCGAAGGTTGTAAAAATACTAATATTTAAATGGTAGAATTAACATTTCTGCCGTTTATATCATTCTAGAATTATGTATTCAAAATTTAGTCTATTTTAAAATAAAGATTTTAATTACGGATCTATAAATGAAATTCGTAACACATTCTGAAAAATTTGCGGACGCACTTTGGCTGAACACGGGCCCAGGGGCGTCGCCCCGTCTGCCCCCTCTCGTAGAGCCTGCACACACACAAAAAGAAAAACAGTGGTGTAGTTTTAAGAAAAAAGGTTTAGGAACACTCGCAACTGAAGACTCAAAAATCATGCGTCCATGATAAAAAGTGAAGAACGCTTACTTTTGCTGACATAAGCTCGAATGAAAAAGTAGTGAGACGGCATCTCCCCGCTCATGATCTTCACGGGCCGAAAATGTCTAGCCCGGCCCGGCATTTAATCAAAATAAAAAATTCAGACCCGGTCCAGCTCGTATATTAATCATGATTTAAGGAGGGGGGGGGGGAGGAATCACAAGCCAATCGTTTGGTCTTGTCCAAATTTTAGGAGAGCAAAAATTTCCGGAAAGGCTCGATTTTGCAAGCGCAGAGGACCGTCTTTAAGAGTATACGCTTGTTCCGGTCCATTCTAGAAAATGCTGAGGTCAGCCCGTGCCTTGAATGAATCGTGCTGCAAAAGCCTGGGCCCGCACAGATCTCTACCCCCCGCGACTACACCACTGGCAGCGGATTTCCGGATTATTTTGAAATGAAATATTCTATTAATTCAGACAGCCTAGATTCTGATTTCTAAACCGGTCATGCTTCCAATTTTCATTCTTGCTACGGGCCGGGTCATAAACCGTGATTTTTTAGGGGCTGGGACGTCACCGTAATATACTGTTTTCTTTACGGACCGGTCTGGTTTAGATCAGGGGCGGCCCTGCGGTACATGACACCCACTCCACCCTGCAAACGTAGAAAAAGACGTCCCTTTTACTTTTTTCAAAATTGCTTTTATGATTTTAAGTTGGAAATCGTGCCCCTTCATAAACAAAAAACGGTGCCCGTTGCGATGATTACTTGTTTGCCTATCTGGCCGGCCCTGATTGAGGTGACTAACAAAGCCCGACTGGTCCGATCCGGGGCGGGTAGAATGGCTTCGGAATGCAGCTTTCGTACGCAGTTTGAATCTTGCTTTACTGCTAACTAGCTTTCCATACACGCTTTAAAAGATAAATGAGCGTGGCAAAAATTTAACAGAGTCAAAATGACGTATTCGGCGCAGACCAGCGCAAAAATCGGCTAAAAGCGCAGTTCGGCGCAATATTTGTGTTTCGGCGCACCCTGAAAGAGTCAAAATGACGTATTCGGCGCGGACCGGCGCAAAAATCGGCTAAAAGCGCAGTTCGGCGCAAGAATTTGTGTTTCGGCGCAGCTCGGCGCAATCGGCGCAGAATTAACATCCCTGGAGGTAGTAAACATGGGTTTTTTCGTCCAAATCTGGCTTCCGAAATTTTGCGTGATCACATTATTTCCTTATACTTCGTACAAGCAATTAAAAAGAATCTGATGTGGGCAACACAATCTGATGTGACTCCCTTGCATGTCTATTAAATCAAAAATATTTTCGTTGTACTTCCCCTAAACTTATTTTGTTGGAAAGAGATAAAATTCTGCAATAATACTAAGGTTTAGTGATTTCTAGAAAAATATTTCCGATATCGCCAAGCTGGGTTAAATTTGAAAGATTTGTTTTTGACGCTTAATTTGGCCCTATTTCACCAAAAGCTGACAAGCTTGAGATGGCTTGCAAGATTTTGGGGAGAGCCAAAGTAGTAATTGACCACAGACATCGAATGAAGTGGATGTATCCGTACACCTTAATGTATTTAAATTCATTTAAGCAGGGGCGTAGCTAAGGGGAGGGTGTTAGGGGGTCATAACCCCCCCATGGGGAATTTTTTGCCATACAAAATGTATGTTCTTCACTACATTATCACATACACGTATACATATATATGAGTTGTAGAAGTCGTAACCTCCCCCCATGAAATCTTTCTGGCTACGCCCCTGCATTTAAGTGACCCTATAAATAAATTACCCTGGCCAATCAAAAATTTAATCAAAAAATTCAATCAAAATTGAGATGCACAGTTAGATTTTATAATAGTTCTGAACAAAAAATTTCAAACATCTACAGGTAAAATTTGTATTGTTATGCGAAATACAAAATTATTTTTGGAGACAAATTTGGCGATATTTCGGCAAAACTCGCCAAGGTCCATGACAAATGGTGAGATTTTGGCCATGGACCAAACAATGTCTGACTATAGACGTAATATATTGAAGAAATCCATAGACATTATTGCATTGAAATTCTTTTGAGTAGTCCTGTAAATAAGCTCTTCCGTAGATTGGAATCAAAAATCGAGATGCACAACTAGATGTTACAACAATCTTATAACAAATTTCAACATTGTTTGACTAATAGTTTTAGAGATATGAGGGTTAAATACATATACACATACACCAAAAGTCGCCACGCTTGCGAGTTTTAACGTAATTTTTGAGGGAGGCACGTGACTGTGATCGGACCATTACCTAACTTTATGGTAGGACGGTATTGTGCTTGAATTGGATGAATGTCCCTAAAAGTGCCATTCACCGTAATGTGTTGAAATTCTTTTCAGTGTTCCTATAGCAGAACTATAAATGATACAGGCACCATTTTCAATGGCGAGATTCATTTTGTAACCCCTAAAAACATATATGAAAATCGTTTGAAATAGCCTAATACCTCTAAAATACGGTTACGAATTTTCGGGGCAACCCGCTGTTCTGGTGTTTAAGATACAGTGTGTTCTCTGTTTAACGACGCTTTACTTAAGGCTCGTGTGTACTAACTTCGGAAGTCGATCGCGGCAATGTTATTCTACGGAGAAAACGGCCTTCACTGCTACCGCAATTTGAAACAAACTATTGCATATTTTTCATTCCTTCTTTTTTTCCCTTAATCTGAAAACAATGATCTACATTTATTTTTAAACAGAATTTATCTAAAGCAATTAGAACTACATTAATTACATCTGAAAATAACATGAAATTTGTCCAGAAAGAAAACTTTCTTACAAGGTGTAATTAATGTACTTCTAATTGCTTTAAATAAATTCTGCTTAAAAATAAATGTAGATCAGCAGTTTAAGATTACGGGGGAGAAAGAATGGATGAAAAATATGCAATAGAAATGGTAATAGTGAAGGCCGTTGTCTCCATAGAATAACATTGCGGCGATCGACTTCCGAAGTTAGTATACACAAGAGCCTTAACAGCGATCCCTATTTAAAGACGATATTTCACAATCCCATGGGACTTCAGATGTAAAAACCTGATTTTACTCTATCGTTCATTTGCATTATTTTCTTAACGTAACTTAAATAACTCTTTGTGAATAAATTAATACAATAATAATAAAAATAAAATTTTTAAACATGCCAATTGCCAATATATTAAGAAAAATAATGACGGTCCTAAGCTTGTAAAGTGTGAAGGAAATGTTATTTTTTCTAAAATTCTGTTTAAGGGGATCTCTATTTAAGGATGATTTTAAACTGTCCCTTCAAAGTCGGTAAGCAGAGAGCCAACTGTAGGTTAAAGATCGTGTTCTACGCTTTAAATAGTTAAATTTTGCATTTTGTTGCAACTTTTGTGCATTTTGTTGCTCGGTTAACTAGAACGCGAGATATGGAGTTTTGGGTTTCCCCCATTGATATTAATATAGCGTTTTCTAGAAATCTCGAGAAATATGGGTCGTAGGACTTCACCATCCTCAGGTTTTGGGGACTTATTTTTGGAGCCAAATTTGGTGATATTTCACAAAAAAAGTCGCCAAGCTTAGCAACATTTAGGACATTTGACGCAATTTTCCCAGTGGGGCTTGTAAAGGCGTTTTTCCTGCATTAACAACGCATATTATCCTTGTAATCATTAATATTTCTATGAAGTCTTCAAAATTGTTCGGAGACTCTTTTGAGAGGTCCCGAGTTTTCTGGAATGTACGTCGGAAAGTATGAATAGGTGCGGGGGGGACCCGATCCAGTCAGTCCTTCTGTGGCCTGCGAGCGAAGCAAATGACGTTGTTCCAAAGCATAAGGCTGACTATTGACGCTATAGAAGCGGTATTTTCGCTTGCTTATGAAGCTTGTCTTTAAATGCTGTGTGTAAATTCTTCATTGCTGAGTCTTGAGGGATATGATTTCCCAAACAAGTTTCCACTGAATTTTCGCCAGTAAAAGTGTTTTATTTTGTGGGAGAAATACAGCATTTGTAAAAGCTTCTGTACTAAATGGACTGTTATAAGTACGTTAATGGCTGACTGTGCTTGTGAATTTTGTACTTCTGATTGTTCGACAAAGTTCGAGAGGCAATAAATTCGTGTTCTATACTGACAAGTGGACTTTTTAACCTACTGGACCTTAGAACGACGAACCCAGGAATTAGTAGAGTTTTCTGCAACAATACGCTTTAATGAATTTCTGCCGAGAGAGCGTAATGTATTAAAATCTTTTGAGGGGGGGGCTGTAGATACACTATCCAGTCGATTGGGATCAAAAGGGTTGATGCACAACTAGATGTTACAACAATCCTAAACATAAAGTTTGAATTTTCTGCGACCAATTGATATAATAAAACTGTTTAAGTTAAATATTTGTATTTCACGTATTTGAGATATGCAGTTTAATAAATTTCTGCCCATAGAGTGTTGCGGTCCGTAGATAAACTATCCAGTCGATTGGGATCAAAAGGGGAGGTGCACGATTAGACGTTACCAGAATCCTAAATATAAAGTTTCAACACTGTACGACACATAGTTTTTGAGATATGCGAGTGACATACGTACGTAAGTATAGACGTCTAGAAAAAACTGGTCAAAATAGACTTGCGGTCGGTCAAAATGGGTTGTACATGCATTTATATAAACGTACATGCATGCGTAAGATGAGATGCATCGAAAAAATTCTTAAACGTAAATTTAGAGGGAATCAAACCGGGCTTAATTACCAAATACGCCCATAAGGCCAGAGCCTGTAGTAAAAAAAAAAAAAAAAATCTGGGGGCTTCAAAACTGCAATATTTGTTATTTATACTTGTGGAATGGGATAGGAGTAGTTAGGATGGGACTTCGAAATGATAGCATCAGACAGTGTTAATCGGGCCCTGTTCCAAAGCGGTTTTTTTCGTCGAAATCTGACTACCGAAGATTTTCGCAATCACACCCCTTCCTTATACTCCGTACAAAGGAGTAATAACATTTTTCCAAATCACTCTTCAGTCTTGGCCGACTTTTCTTAAAAAAGAGAAGCGTTAAGAATAAAAACTTTTCTTAACTTTTCTTAACTCTTTTGAAGCGTTAAGAATAAAAACTTTTCTTAACGCTTCAAAATGCTTTATTTGTGAGAATTACTCTTTAAAGTACGTGAAATAGAAATATTTAACTTTAAACAGTTTTATTATATCAACCCGCTTTAAACTGCCGAGGGCGTAGCCGCAGGAGGGTACACAGAGATGCAGCTCCTCCTCCGATAAGTTTCCGATTTATTTTACATGGAATAAAACATTGTAACTGAGGAACTGCGGAAGTAGTTGGAGAATTATAAATTAATTAAATAAAATAAAAATTCAGATATTACCTGAACAGCCCATTGCCACTTATAATTCCCAATTTCTACATTTTGTGAGTTATAGCAAAGATATCTTTTATATTTTTATTAACGTTCCACAAAATAATTCTCTCTCTCACTCTCTCGATGGTGGCATTTTTGCTGTATTTCTCTCTCTCTCTCTCTCTCTCTCTCTCTCTCTCTCTGTTTGTGATGCTTTATTATCGTTGACAAATATCACATTTTTAAAATGCAGGATCCACTTTGTCCTACCAATTCAAATATTTAACTCACTCTGAGGTTTGAGGGCGGAGCGATTTAACAAACCACCTCCTACATAAACGCCCCCGCACAGGCGTTGAGTTACAGGCTTCCGTTCTGATTCGTTCAATAAGAATAAAAGTATGCGGTGTATAAAGAATTAATACCTATCTTCATTTTTTGAAAACAGTATGTTCTGTTGAATTAAATTTTTTAAAAAATATTACATACAGCCAGGGGCACAGCCAAGGGGGGGGGGGTCATAATCCCCCCCATGAGGAAATTTTTGCCATACAAAATGTATATTCTTCACTTCCTTATCACTCAGCCGTATACATATATGTCAATTGCGGAAGTCGTACCCCCCACATGAAAAATTTCTGGCTACGCTACTGCATACAGCTGCAGTTAAACTGTTTGCACAAATGTTATAGTTGAAAAATAAAAGCCTTTTTTTCTAAATTGTACATATAACGATCGTTCTCTCTAATTAAAAAGTTTACACCGACTGCAATCAAACAATTCCATGTTTTGAGCCTATCAACGATAACCTTTGAAGGCATCCAAAGATATTTAATGACCTTATTTCTTGATATTTTAATACGGCTTATACACGCATAAAAAGTAATAAAACTTTCCCAAAAATCAACGTTCACTTGGTATCCGCCTCCGTTGGGGAGAATTTTAAAGTTCAATTTACATTTTTAAATAATTTTCTGAAAAATTGTAGAATAGAATAAGAAAATTAGTCAAAAAATTATTTATACCTGTAATACATTTGGAGAAATCTGGACTTTTTTAGTAAATTTTCACTAAAATTTATCGAAACGGCTAACTATGTCTACACCCATTGTACTACTCTTTTTTACAATGAGGTATATATGACAATGATGTTTGCAATGACGTAAAAACTAAGAGAAATTTTAACAGGTAAATAAAATATAGCTTATTACAAGACTTAATATGCATATTTTTCCGAATTTACGGCCTGTTACAAAAAAAAAAAAAACACCTTATGAGAGAACAAATGTTTTATGTCATATCATAACTACATTTTAATATTTTAAACATACTGAAAATTTCATTAAAATAACCTTTTTCAATATAGAAGTTATGAAGTTACAAAAATGCGAATAACAAAATTCTGATTAAAATGGGTTTAAAATGTTTCGATGATGTTACTTCACAGCTGATGATGTGCATCTAGATAGCTATAACTTTCCTTCCAAACGTATAGGATGAAAAAGAAAACGGTTTGAGAAACAAAAATATTTAGGGCATAGCATTTGCGAATAAATTTATTTTTGACCTTTCTGCCGAAATTTGACGTTTTCAGAGTAGGCGGATACAATGTAAACAGTAACCGTTGGGAAGTCTTATTTTAGATGGTGGCATTTTTTTTTTTTCCATACACGGAGAACTGCCGATGAGTTCATCCGAATTTTTAAATATGACAGAAACTGAAAGAGCCGCGCGCCGTTAATAATTTCGGAAAATTATTAAAACTATGTTACGTTGGGAAAAAGTGGTGAGACCTCTCAACAACCATACATATTCTATGGAATGCAGTTAACCTATATTCCTTTCAGTACTTGTTTATTTTATTTTAATAGCCAATACTTTAGTAGTAAGCAGATTTCTTCAATTTCGTAGCCAGAGGAGGGCACACAGATATGCAGCGCCTCCTTCAATAGGTTTCAGATTCATTTTACATGGAATAAAACATTGTAACTGGGGAACTGCTGAAGTACCTGGAGAATTGTGAATTAATTAAATAAAATAAAAATTCAGATATTTCCTGAACAGCCCATTGCCATTTCTAATTCCCAATTTTTCCATTTTGTGAGTTAGGAAAGATATCTTTTATCATTTTATTAATGTTCCGTAAAATAATTCTATCTTTCTTTCTCACTCTCCTTTTCTTTTTGTAATGCATTATTATCTTCAACAAGTATCACATTTTTAAAATGAAGGATCCACTTTGTCCTTCCAATTCAAATATTTAACTAGTACTCTGAGGTTTGAGGGTGGAGCGGTTTAACAACTGCAGCAACATCCCTGCACAGGCGTTGAGTTACAGGTTTCCCGTCTGATTCGTTCTATAAGAATAAATGTATGCGGTGTATAAAGAATTAATACCAGGGCAGCGCCGCCCATGGGTGCGATGTGTTCGGTGCACACAGGCGCCAGATACTCAGGGGCGCCCCTTAGGTTAGGAAAACTGTAACGTATTCCTAAGTCTGTGGTAAAACTGTCAGCACCTTTCATTAAAATAGAATCTTAGACGATGGAAGTTAAAATTTGGAATGTTTCAATAATTTACTTTGATTTGAATTAGCCCAATGTTTCTTCATACTTACTGTGCTGTCGTGTTTAAGCATTACCTATGAAATGAAAGAGCAGTGGTTGGCATCGCTGTTTCCGTTAACAAACAGCCGAATTCAAGTGACTACCAATGGATGATCGTATGAAAGGGCGGTATATCGAATTTTCTAAGTTTTTTTTCTTTTTCTAAATTTTCGGAATTAAAAATAAACAAATATATTCATCATCAATATTTATGGATGACGTAATAAAGAACTAGACCTTCCCATTGGCAGAGTGTTTTGAGAAAAACGTTCTACAAATGAGAATATTAAAGATTTTTATAACTTATTGAATTGGCTGACTAGTTATCGCAGCTCATTCAGTATCAACTGAAAATTTATTTTCAACCTTTAGATTAGTCTGGCATCAAATCGGTCGTTTAAACATGGTTCCCATTAGAGCACCGAAAGTGAAGCAGCGCCGAAATGACCAGTGCTTGGGAGGGTGAACTCTCGACCGAGTCTGCTGTGGACCGTGTACGTTAAAGGGAACGCTGGTGGCCGTAAAATCTGTCGTGGCTCCAATATCCTCTTTGTTCAAACGATACCTCTGGATATGTCAATCCAAGTGCTAGGTCTCTCATCTGGAATGGATTCAAAATTAGGAGACTACACATAGGGACAACGTTGGTCTGCCTATTTTGTGCCCCCCATAAGGAAAAAGACCAACATCTCTTGCCTTCATAGAGGTAAATTCTAATACAAGCAGGCCGTTGACCCGGTTATTAGAAAGAAAAAAACCTTTAGATTAACCCTTTTAGACCCCGAATCCACAACAGAGGACATAAAAATCACCTAGTTTCGTACAGGATGGAATCCTATCCTAATGTGTGCACACACAAAAAAAAAAAAGAAAAAATCCTCGAAAATTTCATAATCAGGATCTTATATTTAGTTTTTAATTACAAATTCAGTATCCATTATCAAAAGAAAAGATATTTAATTCAAAGAAAAATTAGGTTAGAACGGGCTAATGTCATAGAGGAAGGGTAGGGTTAATAGGGTCGAAGATGGGTTTTAATTTGGGTTGTGAAAAGTTTCAAAAAAAAAAAAAAAAAGGAAAAGAAAACCTAAATCACTTTCATATTTTAAATACGCACTGAAGTGCTATATTTTAAGAGAATCATAATCAGTGCATCGCCCCTTATTAGTCTTTCTTGGTTCATTTCGTAGGAAGGTGTATCATAATCAATGTGTTTGGCCCTATTTGCTATCCTTGTTTCATTAAGTTAGGAACTGCATCACAGTGTGCCGTATTTGTCTTCCTTCTTCCATAAAACACTTCTTTGGAATTAAAATCTATATTAAAATCGCCTATTAAAACTGTTGTACAACCTTTGCCAGACATATTCTAACTATATTTCACCTTTATAACTAGAAGTCAAAGTCCGTTGTGGAGGCCATTACAACAAACTCTAGAGAAAACATTAAACGAAAATAAGTCTTCACCCAATATATTGAATCCTCGTCCACCTAACATAAATAACTTCCCTACTAGCAATTTTGCTCGGGCTACCACCGGCCACGCAGCCAGCCGATGACGGCCCGAACAAAATTGCTAGTAGGGTTCATATTCAGTTTTATTATAGAATCAAATCGAAGTTGATGCTCTTCTCGAAACGCGCGGAAGCTTTTGGCATTCGAACCATTTCGTTTTGTGTACACAGGCCCTTATATCAATGCTTCATGCAGACAATCATTTGAATGCAAAAATAAAAATAATATTATGTAATCTAAAAAAACTATTTCAGATGAAATGGGACTGCAATTTTCCCTTCAAAGCCTGATGACCGTGACTTCAATGGGACGTTATGTCAATTGCGACAGCTGAAACGATCCACTTTTTTCACTCTCGGAAATAAAATGGAACGGAAAGTAGTGAAAAATCTCTTTAAAATTGGGGATCGGGTAGATTTTCAGATTTTTAAAGTAGCGCAGATTGTTTTCTATATTTTTATACATAATTGTGAAAAATGTCAAGCGGATCGAACCAACGGTATAGATGTCATTGGGCAATTTGTGCTTAGTTTTTTATTTTTTTTCCAGTATTGGTGGTAAAAGTTTTATCCTGGAATGGGTACCCGGAATCGTTATAGATTCAGTGAGTCTTTGATCAGCGTAACTATATAGTATTATAAACAGTAGGGTTTGGAAGAAATTTTCGACAAATATAGAAGATATTGCCAAACTTGGTTCAGTTCTAGGGATTTATTTTTTTTTTTTTTTTTTTTTTTTTTTTTTTGGCTCCAACATGGTAATCACGAGCCAAAAATGGCCAACCCTGCCGAGTTTTGACTTTTCACTAACCTCGCCGCTATCTGGCAGTCCTTGAGAAGTGATTCACCGTTTCGCCGAGTAGACGAAAATCCCTGTCAGAAATTAATAGTTCTAAAATGGTAATAAAAAAGAACAGATACCTTAATAACAAGGGAGAATTAAAAGAACATGTATATGAGCCTGATTCTAGTATGAAGACGTAAGTGCATTTTTTTACTACTTTTAATGAAAGTAGTACACTGCGAATCAGTGCTCGAGATAAGATTTTAAGCTGGCAGCAAAATCTATTTAGGTAACGGCAAAATCTTAAATTTTCGTACTTTCGCAATATCTATAAATAGAATGTGCAGCTTTTCCGCTTAACTTTAACAAAATGAAATCAATAATTCAAAGAGAAGAACAAACAGACAAAAAGGCTTCACTTTTCTTGTAGCAATTCTGTAATTTTATATGTAAGCTTAAAATACATCTGAGGTTCGAAGAAACAAAGTTTTAAATACTCGAAAGCTATACTTGCCGCGAGAGCTATTGAACATCGAGGCTATTTGGCTAGTTTCACGGCATTTTTAGTAGTCGCCAGTGGCGTAGCCAGAAATTTTTCAATGGGGGGGGACGACTACTTCAACTCACATATATGTTTACGTATGTGAGATAAGGGTGTGAAGAATAATATGTTTTGTATGGAAAAAATTCCTCATGGGGTGCTGTGACCTCCCTATCCCCCCCTTGGCTACGCCACTGGTAGTCGCCAAGACTTATTTCGAGCACTGCTGCGAATTAAATATGTTTATTGAAAAAGTAGGTTATTTAGTTCATTATTTGGTTAGACTATTTGCTTCTCTAGTATCTAGCAAATATTACGCGTTTTACGTTCAAACAATAGTAAAAATATGTAAGTTGTTCAAAAGCATATTTTTTTGGTGCGGCTGTAAAAGTTTTCTAAAAACTCCACTTTTTTTTTTTTTTTTTTTGGGGGGGGGGGTGGAGGGTAGGTAAGTGGGCAGGTAATAAACCCTGGGGGCACTTCATTTGTTTTGCACACAGGCACTGGCCATGGTCGGCGCGCACTGATTTATACCTATCTTCATTTCCAGAAAACAGTGTTTCTGTATATTATTCAAAGGATCTTTTAATAGTTTATTGGAAATTTCAGGGGCGGCCCGACACGGTAAAGTAAGCATCGCATCGGGACGATGCTTCGAAGGGGCGCAATATCGAGCTCAAAACGTGGAAAATGTATAAAAGGGGAGCCTTTTTTACGCTTGCAGGGGGGCGCCAGGTACCTTAGGGTCGCTCCTGGGAAATTTTACAAAATTGCGGCTACCTCGTACTCCAAGGGGTATAAAATAGATCTAATAAACTTTTAAGTTGTGAGTTGCCCTCTTTTCAAGTGAAAAATAGATAATATAGTATAGCATAATAATACACAGAAAGGAGCAGAGAAAAAATTCGAAATACCAAAAAATTCCGAACAATATATATTCTCGCAGAAAAAAGTGATAAAATTCTAGGAATCGACAAAGAATTCGCATTATCCAAGTTTCACGGAAGAGTAGTACGCACGTTTCGGGTGGTACAAAGGGTCCACCCTTCTTTTCAGGAACGTGGTGAAGGAGGGTCGACTTTTTGTACCATCCGAAACGTGCATACTGTTTATATGATTTTTGTTTAAATGAGTTTATAATAATATTCTATATGCATATGAGCATTTAACGGTGTTTCCATGCTTAACCTTTTCGCTCTCATTATTGAAAAGATGCAGTGAAGAATACTATCCTGGGACCTTAGTCGGAGGACTTTTTAAGGGGTTCTAATGGGTATTCACGTTACATCTGGAGAAAACTGACCAAAACTCCAGACCATTAGATCGACAGCTCCGCAAATTGACCCGAAACCGGGACCTTCACACTTCAGTATTCATTATACAATATTCAGACTCTTTTGTTTACATATATTTGATAAATTTTCAGACCCTTATTATCGCATGGGCAAATCGGGACTTTGCCCAGGGTCCCCTGTTCGAAAGGGCCCCCAGTTTCAAATGTTGTTCTGAAATATTCTTTTATATGTCAAAATTTTATTAAAAAGAAAACAAATTTTATAGATGGGGACCCCCAAATTCATCAATGCCCGGGGGCCCTGTCGGTCATAATCGGGCCCTATAAATTTTTATAAGCTACGTTCGGGCTAAATGAACAGTGTGTAATTATATTCAAATTCCTTACAAACATAAAATAAGAAGCACTTCACTTTCCAGAACAATTGAGAAAAACAAAAATCACAGCTTCACAGCAAAAGGAAAACTATTTTAATATAATAAAATTTAATATAACAGCTATTAAGGCAAATTTTAAGCTGAATAATTACAATATATATGTATATATATATATATAATGCACATAAAATACGAAACACGAAGTTAATATGGTGCGGGGGGGGGTCGCTCTAGTTAGATTCTTTGAAAATTGGCGAGTTTGGCGCATTTTCGAGTGCAGCAACCATTCTATTCTTTTTTTTTTTGGGGGGGGGGGTCTTTAATTTCGGTCGCAGACGTTGAGCAACGAGAGAGTTATAATTGATGAATTACGAATCAAGTACACTTTTTAGGATACACATTTTTTCCGGTTTCTCATTGAACTTTCGAAAAGTTTAATTGCTTTGGTTAATGTTAAGCTGTTCAAGACAACTAATTTGGTTTCGTCATTTGGAGCAATATAAGAATAGCATTTGCTTCAATGTTGAAACCCTGTTAGTTTATGATACAACATAGATTCTACAAATTACTGGGATAACACTGTTACAGGTAATTTTTTACTTTCACTGTTTTTAATATACATAATCTCATAGCGTATTTTAATGTATAAAATTATTTTCCTCCATAAAATTTGAGTTATGTAGTTATGCAACAGGTATACATGTAGAATTTTCTATTTAGAATAGCTAACATAAGAAAAATCATATGATCTAAACAACCTGTACAATACATAGCAAAATGTTACCCTAAAGTTATGTGTGTGTGTGTAACCATAGTACAGCTTTTTTTATTATTTATTCATTAAAAAATAGCTTGAATATAAATTGATTGGATAGAGACTAATAAAGGCTTAGTTTACCTAACCGAAACATACAGTAAATCCAAATGCTACCCTTAAGCAATGTCTTTTTTGGGGGGGAGGAGGGGGGTTGATGAATAAGCCCCCCTAACCCCTCCCCTGGATACGATACTGGCTCGTATTTTAATTACGGCAGCATTGCTGTGAATAGGCACTAGCCGGCACAGTGGCATTACTACATTACAGTCACTGTTAAGCTATCAGGCCAGTGCCTTTATTTTTAATAATCACCGGCACCCCGCCTTTTCATTTTAGGCATTTTAAACTTAATAGGCCTGTGCCTTTATTGTAAATGATGGCCGGCACATGCAGTAGCGCCAGCACAGTGCCATTGCCTTTCCGGGCTTCTGGCAAGGTGCTTCTCGGGCAAGGGCGGACCCAGAAACTTTTTTCGGAGGGGGCGCAAATCGTAAATACTCATTTTATCTAGTGTAAAGAACACTCAATATTGGTGAAAGCCCCATTTATCTAGTGTAAATATACTTTTCTCGGAGGGGGCGAGCGCCCCCTGCGCCCTCCCCCTGGATCCGCCTTTGTTCTCGGGCGACCACTTTTGGTACGATTCAGTTACTTTTTGCAGTGCCGGGCCGGTGCTGGACGTAAAGGTAGAAAGGCACTGGAAAGGTACTCCGCCAGCAGGTGTGTGTTTGCTGTGTAGCCCTTCAGACAAGCACCAATGGTGACGCTTTAGAAGTACCCTAGCTGCTGCACTGATTTCGTAGTACGATTTTAATTTCTTCCCAAGTTGCAAGTCATTAATCAGTGCATCTGCTGCCAAAGACGCTTTGATCCAAATCTTGGTGCATCGAAACTAACAAAAATAGAACGATTTTTTTTTTCTTTTCTTTTCTTTTGGTTAGCTTAAATGCTTTCTGAATTACTCCTAAAGAGAAAAACTTTCATAGCATAGAGCAGTTTTGCCATCCATCGAGCATTATGTATTTGTACCGGGTCATGCCGATGAATCCTTGCAGGTTATGGTGGTGCAAAAAACATTTTTTTTTTAATTTGAAACGTCACGATGTGCAATAGTTGCGATTTTGATAGTAAAATTAAACCCTGAAATTTGGATGAAATTGTTTAATATCTTAGGCCTCCTCAAGATCCACGAATTTTGGAAATTATAGGAAAAAATGCTTTAAAATCAACTGCTCTTTTCATTAAAAAAATAATAAATATATGAAATGTCACCAGGTTATTTATTTGCACTTTTGAGTATATAAACATTTGTAAAAAGCTAGCCGATGTAAAATTAATTCTTAACCCTCCGCAAATTCCTTGAAATTGAGCGTTTTTCACTGAAAATGGTACGCAAAGATATGTAAATAGAGAAGATACTAGTCTTACCTTCTCATGTAAGGAGTAGGTTATTTCACTCAGAAATCAGACTTTTTTTCAAAACATGGCATTAGCTTCCTATCGAATGTTTTTGCTCGGATGAATCCATCTCTTGCATGGAGGCCACACACATGAAGAGCAGATTCTGTCACAATCCTAATCATCCTCTCAACTGCTTGGGAATGGCAGGGTATTTTTAGAAATTTATCGCAAGAACTTGGATGTTTATCCGACTACAGTAATTCCTGTAACACACTATTTGTCAATTTCTTTGTGATGAGAGGCTCAGTCACAACACATTCTTGCCAATGGATAAAGTCAGGAATCTGAAACCTTCAAATGCTCATTGTTTGTTCCGAAGATTTTCTGGCCTTTATGATACGCTGAATGGCAAGCTGATGGACAGATATTCTGTCGTCGAATAACATTGCAGCGAGTACATTTTCTGCATGAGCAAAATACGCGTTGTTTTGAACAACGTTTTTTATTATACCCTTTAAATTATCTGGGAGATACTGAAATCGAGATATAAAATATTGCAAATTCTTGGGCCATCCTGAAAGGCATTGTTACACTTGATTCTGTACCATGTTGGCGCGTATACTTTCATTACGAATGTGGCTAATACAATAAGTTGTGGTGTTGGATAAGATGTTCCAAAATACAAACGCAAAATGCGATTTGCGAACGACAGCCAGCGAGAATGAGAAAGTTTTCCAGGGTCTCTATTTGCTAGATCTTATGGGCAATAACCAGAGGAAACAGCCTTACAAATTTCCCACAAATAACGCTGATCCGTGCTAAGATCTCCAAAGTCAATATCGGACTCGAACGAAAATTCAATTTCCTGGAATTGAATGATAGGAAAGTTAGTGCACGTCTTCAGGGACTTACCAATCAATCCACTGTATGCGCTTGGTCGTGATGTTTTCCCGTCGACTGCTTCTGTAAGGTGGCATAAAGGCAGCTTGTTAAAATGAAATTGACATATTTGTCCAATGCACGGGAGAATTGAGCTTTTCTTCAAGGCGTCTAATTACACGTGCATTTACACCGGTATTAGTCACTTTCTCAGCACTTCTAATAAAGGCTAATTATGATAAATCAAAAGCTTTCTCATTTAATAAGCTGAAGATACCATCGGAAATGTCCTTTGAACTCTTACTCTTCGGTGCAAAATGTCCCAAATAGACAGAACCGGGTTCTTCAACTAGTGTAATATGCTCCTCCCATACTTTTCTCTTATGCCACTTGCTATCATCCATTTTCGTAATTGTAAGAGTTTCATCCCTTCTTCCGTCAAAAAAGAAAGCTATGATCTTGTGACCAGACAGTGGCGGATTAATGCAAGTTTGTCGGGGGGGGGGGCAGTTAGTAAGAAGATTGACATATACATCCATTTTATGGCAATAAAATAGGATCTTTTACATTAATTTCTTTATCCTCGGGGGCCTCCTCCACCCTCCCTTTAATCCGTCCTTGTGACCAGACGTATTACCTCATCTTGAATTGCTTGACGCGTCTTTATCCTTTCTCGCCGAATTTTATACTGATCAATAACAGGTGTACTGTTATCTTTCGTCTGTTCTTGTATATGTTCACTTACATCATGAAGCAAAGCTGACGCAAGATCAGCTGCAGCTCGATCACTGACGCTTCGCTTATCACACTTTCTGGAAAACACAGATAATTTTATTTGAGACTTAGGTTTCAAAATCAGCTGAGAGTGCTGAGGAATGAAATCAGGATCTTTCTGGGATAGAATGAAGTGGGGGGGGGGGAGTAATAATTTAAAGAAGAATGCAAGCTGAAAATCAGGACGATGTTTACAAAAAGTATGTGAGAGGGTGAGATTTGTTAATATCAAGCTCATGTTGGTAATGAAGTGGATGTAGACGAGTTTGTTTATCCAATTTATCGAGCTATTTTTTGGAGTAAAAATGGCAAACTTTAAGGGATTTGGGGAGGCCTAAGAATTAATTTTACATCGGCTAGCTTTTTACAAATGTTTATATACTCAAAAGTGCAAATAAATAACCTGGTGACATTTCATAATTTTTTTTTCTTTAATGAAAAGAGCAGTTGATTTTAAAGCATTTTTCCTATAATTTCCAAAATTCGTGGATCTTGAGGAGGCCTAAGATATTAAACAATTTCATCCAAATTTCAGGGTTTAATTTTACTATCAAAACCGCAACTATTGCACATGGTGACATTTCGAATTTCAGAAAAAAAAAAAAAAAAAAAAAAAAAAATTGTTTTTCGCACCACCCTATTGCAGGTGGTTTGTTCAAAACAGTCACTGTGAGCTCGTTGTAATTATCGCGAACAGCTAAAGTAGTCTTAAGATTCCCAAGAGTGTTAGCTCCATAGCTAAATTAATTAAAACTACTGTGACGAGAAATTTAAAGTTATTTACAAATTACGAATTACCTTTACTACCTTTCAGATTTTTGTAAAACAATAATAATTTGTGATTCACTGACGTACAAATCAAGTGCACTTTATACTTAGTGTTTAAATAAACCGTATTCTCTAGTACAGTGTTTCTCAACCAGTGGGGCGCGACTCCCAAGGGGGGCGCAGAGCGTTTGCAGGGGGGGGGCGCGAAAAATACTAAAAAGCAAGTAGTGATGCATGTTTTTTTTTTTTTAATCATCTTGTTTATTCTCATTTTTACTCAAAAATATATCCTTTTTCGCTTAAAATGTTCGTTCAAACTTTACTGATAACATTATTTTTTAGATAATTCGACTAAATGCTCATTGTTAAAGATTAAAATAACTGAATGTATGCTGAAAAATGTGAGAAGGTGGCACGCCACTGCAAGTTAGCCTTTGTTGAGGGGCGTGACGTTAAAAGGTTATATACCGCTGCTCTAGTATAGATATGTCAGAAGCTCACTGTGCAATTTCTATATGAATACAACAGTTGACTCATGCTATATTATATAGAAAGTACTAAATGAAAAATTCGTATGTCTGTGTACTTATTAATGGCGAGTTTTCATTTCAATGACTCCAACCTATTTGAATTTTAAAAAGTTTGTCTTTTGCAAAAACATTTTTTCTATCCTTAGAAAAAAATTATATTTTGCAACTAAAAGTTACTAAAATTTACTTTTCATTATACCTCCTAAAAATTTCTCTTTGAACGTCACGAAAGTTTCCATTACCATTTCAAAGAAATAAAGTACCTTTAATTTTTTTTTCTTTATGCTTGCTTTTGGTTACAGAAACATTTTCATTCGTTACGAGAATTTGCGATGTGTGCGTTTCTTTGTAATAGCTTTTTACTCGGAAAAAGGAGAAAAAACATTTAAGAAAAATAAAACTAAAGAGAATTAGGAAATTTTCATTTAAAAAGGATTACTAAATAGCATTAGATATCAGCATTTTTCTTAACCACTCAATCAATTCAGCTTTTAAAAACATGAAAGTGCCACGATCGCTGTTTGCTGAAAATCGCTGGACTCTCACAGTTTTAGCAACAAATGTAGACGTTAAAAGAGTAACATTAATTTATATTGAAATGCTTTCTATGGTATGCTAATGTTTTAAACTAATTTTAATTTTACACTTGGTCTGTGTTTGTGTGATTAGGGCGACGCTATGCTAGGGCGATCGGACAAGAATGAAGGGATGCCTAGTAGGAGGACTTTCTAAGGGGTTCTAATGCATATTCACGTATATACGTGCATCGATAATTTAAGAATTATTTAAAAGTCGGGACAAATACTACGTGCAAAAGCTCAGGGGTTAGTATTTCTCCTGTAGATAGTTAGATGTTTAGGTGTATAATGCAGTAAATTAACTTAACTTCAGTCCACTTTGCTTACATAAAAAGGAATAAGTGCATGGGAGTGAAAAATCAGTAAAGAAAATTTTATATCTTTTAATTAGTTTAGATATCGAGTAAACAAGTTTTACTTTTATCGAGTAAACAAGTTTTACAAGTTATCGAGTAAACAAGTTTTACTCAGATCTGTGTGACAACCTGGCCAGAAAATCTGGCTACCGAAATTTTTCACGATCACATTACTTCCTTATACTCCGTACGAGGGAAGTAAAAAATAATAATTTTAAAACGTAAATAGTATTGCGAAAAGCCCTCTTTTTTAAAAGCTAAAATAATAAAATTTTCCAAATCACTCTTCATTCTTTAACTTTTTTAAAAATGAAAATCTTTATTAACTTTTCAAAATGCTTTATTTGTGTGAATTTTTCAGTAAAATAGGTGCAATAGAAGTATTTAACTTTAAACAGTTTATTATATCAACCCGCTTTAAACTGCCGAGGGCGTAGCCGGAGGAGGGCACACAGATATGCAGCTCCTCCTTCAATAGGTTTCTGATTTAATTTGTATTGAATAAAATATTGTAACTGAGGAATTGCTGAAGTAGCTGGAAAATTATGAATTAATTTTAAAAAATCAAAATTCAGATATTTTCTGAACAGCCCATTGCCACTTATAATTCCCAATTTTTACATTTTGTGAGTTAGAAAGATATCTTTTAATATTTAATTAACGTTCCTCAAAATAATTCCCTCTTTCTTTTTCTCTCTCTCTGTTTTTTTTTTTTTTTTTTTTTTTCCGTAATGCTTTGTTACCTTCGTCAAGTATCACGTTTTTAAAATGCAGGATCCACTTTGTCCTACCAATTCAAATATTTAACTAATACTCTGAGGTTTGAGGGTGGAGCGGCTTAACAAACCACTAATTGCAGTAAAATAACCACTTACTGCAGCCTGTGCAACGCCCCTGCACAGGCGTTGAGTTACAGGTTTCCGTTCTGATTCGTTCTATAAGAATAAAAGTATGCGGTGTATAAAGAATTAATGCCTATCCTCATTATCAGAAAACAGTGTTTCTGTTGAATTCTATTTCCTTTGAAAATATTACATTTAGCTGCAGTTAGATTCTTAATGCGCATGAATGTTATAGTTAGAAAATTAAAGGCGCTTTTCTAAATATTACATGTTCCCATACAACGATCGTTCTCTAATAATAAAAGTTACAGCAACTGCAATCGAACAACTTTCATGTTTTGAGCGTATCGACGATTAACCTTAGAGAATATTCAAAGATATTTGATAATCTCATTTCTAGCTATTTCAATACGGCTTATACGTCCATAAAATGTTAAAAGACTTCTCCGAAAATCAATCTTCACTTTAATGTGAACAGTAACCGTTGGAAGGTTTTATTTGAAATGGTGGCTTTTTTCTTTCCATACACGGAGAACTGCCAATGCGTTCATCCGAATTTTTAAAGACAATAAGACAGGCTGCAGATAAACGAACTTAAATAAATTGGGCAAATCATTAAAACTATGTTCCAGTTAGGAAAAAGTGGTGTGAACTTTCTATGATAAAGCAGACTTCTTAAATTTAGTAAAACTGATCAAACTATTTAGATTCATTCACTGCTTGAGGGGTGCAATGCGTCCGTTTCTTGTAGATTTCTACCACGATTACCATGTACTAACAAAAAGATTTGACTTTTTTTACAATTAAAATTACGAAAAAATATATAAACTTTCCATTCCTTTATCATTTTATTTGTTTTTTTAAATTCTATTTTTTGCGATAGCAAAATTTTATTAGTATAACTAAGTATTCGATCTCTTATAAACTTTGTGATATCATCTTACCTAAAAGCAAAATATCCATTATTTTTATCGCACTACAGAGAAGCCTTTATTTATTTGCTTAGTAGCAATTAAGCAGTAGGTGTTATTCAGAGCTGTCGTGTGGTTTACTCTAAGCAATATGTATCCTGGAGCAGTCGTAGTGTTGCAGTGGCAGGAAGGTTTTTCAACCTTTCTATCACACTTGGAGGCGGGTTCGATTCCTGGCTGGGGCTTGGGTTTTAACCAGGGCCCGATTAACCTCTGAAGTTAAGGGAAACTCAGTCTCATTTCGGTCCCCCCCCCTCCCTTTTTGTTTTTAAAAAGTAAAGTTTTAATGATTTTCTTTGATAAAAATATTCATTGAAATGAAATTTCATTGACTTAATAAGTTTTAATGATTCCCTTTGATAAAAATATTTTGTTCATTAATCTGAAAATTTCCTTTTATAAATATATTTTATTCATTAATCTTCATAATAGTTTTTAGTTCATTGTAATGAGATTTTGCAGTATTTTTGAAATTACTTTAAAAAGTAAACTAAAAACATTACCTTACTGGATCATTAAACTTTATTTAGTAATATTTTTCATTAGCCATTTCTTTTTTTTTTTAGGAATTCTTTGTTTCTTTTGATGACATCATAAAAATCACAACATGACAGTTCAGAATTAATTTTGACATTTGGAAGATGTTTAAAACTATGTTAGAGGATGTTAGAAGACACAAAACATATTGAAAGTCTATCCCTTTGTCCCAACCAAATGTTCCCACATAATAGAAAAAACTCCCTCAACTGAGGCAGATATCCCCAAAGACATCAAGACATCGCGAACTGAAACAAGTTAGATATGTTGTGACATGAAGTATCAAGACTTTTGAAAAACCTTAAAAATAGCTTTCCACTTCTATTCATTAAAAATGTTTATAACAACTTAAAAGATCGATTAAAAACAAAATTTTGAATTTTTATCGCTGTTTTGCAATCATTTTTGGGCCCCTCTTCAAATTTTGAGGGGAAGCTTAAGCTTCCTGAGCCTTTTCAGTAATCAGGCCCTGGTTTTAACTTGCCCGTCCCTTCATAGAGGAGAACCGAACCGAACCGAAGGTGAGGTTTAATGGAGTACCAAGGCGAACAGAGCGCTAACCTCCAGTATGTAGTTTGAAGTGTGTAGTGTTTCATCATGAAATAAATCCCCTAAAGATGTCCGGGGCGTAAATCGAGTTCGTATCGTAAGTCGAGCCGAGTAGCAGGAAGGTAAAGCGAAAAGAAGAGCATGCCGATGAAGCACGTGTAGGACAAGAGCAGGAACATGGAGGCCGACCCGCCTTCCCCCCGCCCACGTGGGACGGTCTTTCAGCGGGTTGCTCAGCCGAGACCAAGAGATCGATGTTGGAAAAAGTCGAGCTGACAGGAAATGCAAGATCTTGAAGTGCCGAATGAGACAGGATGACAAAAAAAGCCAAAAAGTGGCAGTGTGAAGTAAATGCCGAAAGGCAGAATGAAATGCCATGAGAGGCAGTAGGAGATGGATGCCTAAAAGGCAGTACGAGAACCAAGAAATAATGACGAAATTTCTAAGGAAAAAAAGAATAGAAAAAAAAGGTCCATTCAATAAGAGATGTGAATGGCGAGAAGAGGCGATGAACCGGAACTAGACTTGAAGACATCTGTAGAAGGCGCCCAGAAGGTTGCCACGTCCGTAAAGTGAGATCCGCCGTCCATCGATGAGCCCTGCCACGGCCTTGCGCCATTAGTTTGTGGCTCTTTCTTTATCGGTAACTACACCAACATCAGACGAACCGTCACACCGCTGGTCGGCTGCCACCCGCAAGCCGACCCAGAAGTCGTAAGTAGAGTACAGGATCCTCGCAGTCTTGACTCCAGTCAGATCTTGGGCCGGTGATTCAAACCAGACGTGTAAATAACAGCAAAGTCAGATGGGCGACTTGAAAAAGAAGTGTGTCTTGAAGCAGCAGGTCCGTGGTCGTAGCGTAGCTACAGTATGAGGTAGCGTTGATGAAAATCAACAGAGGGATTGAGACGTAACAGGCCGCCAGGCCCGAAGACAAGGCAGCAGTACTCCGCCAGCAGCCCCCTCCAAAAGCCCCGGCAGCCTTCCGCACCCGTCCCCGTCTCCGGAGCTCTTAGACAAGCGTGTTCGCGGCTTACACTCCGCCTGGGCCTTCATAGAGGAGAACGTTGGCCACTCACAGAGAACAACCATAATAAAATGGCCAATAAATCGGGCCTTAGTAGTGACGAATGCTTGATGAGCAAGCAGGGCCGTCCTGGAAAGCAAAATGTGTATGCAAGAGTTTGTTCTGGCGCTCTCTTAAAATGACATTGGGGGTACTGAACCCCTTTTCCCGCTCATATTAAAGTTAACAAATTACTGTTCAACTGTGAAAAACGGAGTTTTCCGGTGAACTAACATGGCCGCCGTTACGAGGTTAGCGGCGATTACAAAAAATAAGAAAAAAAAATGCCTCATAAATTCTTCGAAAAGAAAAATCTTCCGAAAATGGAACCTTTGTTAAAAAATATAGGCTGTGTAATTAAGCTACCACATTTGACATCGAATAAACACGTTTGACAACAATGGCTATTTCCATTCATTTAAAAGAGAACAGAAACTGAATTGAGATCATAGCTCATCAATGTTTTTGAGTTACTATTATTTTTCTAAAATCACGAGTAAAATACCAGAGCTAGGTATTCTACTTTTAACAAGAAAATTTTTTTTTGCAAATTGAGATAAAACAATGCTATATATAATTTGTGTTTGCTAAAAAACTTTGTCAGTCGTGGCTTAGTTGTCAACTCGCGATCGTTTGAACCAGTCATTGTGTGTTTGAGTCCAGAGTAGAACTTGTTTTTCTAGTAGTGTGTATTAATTTTGCTATATATCATGGTGCTTGAGGAAACACCGCTAAAATGGGGAATCTTAGCCTCACATTTTTCAAAATACCGGTTGCAGCTATACTGGCACCGGAATTTCGGCGGAACGTTGAACTATATTTTTAAGAGTGTGCATTTCATGTCCAGTTCATTTTAGACAGAATTAATGCAAAAATTGCTTAGGTTTTGCTCATGGATGTACTATTTAGCCCATGCATTAACCTTTGAGACGCAACCCTTTCCCAATGCTGAAAAAAGGGCAGCCGTTGCCATCGCTCGACTTAACTACCAGCAAGAAGACGGACCATCGAAACGTTCATCGCGTGCCACGGATCTAGAGACCCTTTTTTGACGACAGCTGGCTGTGCGGCACAGCCAGCTGTTGTCAGATGGCAACGGCTACCCTTTTTTCAGCATTGGGCAATGGATTCAGCTGTTCTCGCATTCTTCCATTTTTTAGCAGATGCCACTGCTGTTAAAAATAATCGTGACAATTTTTTTACGGAAATGACGTGCTAAAAATTAAAGGATTCTCGTGGAGCTATGTCACCCGCAATTATTTTTATAGAAATCAAATCTATTCTTCGTGACTGGCAACAGTCAAAACGTCAGAGTTTGGTGTTCCCAGAGCGGGATCACTGCGCGTTAAAGGGTTAACAACAAGCAACCACATTGGTTCACCCGCGATACGCATAACCCTTCTAACGCAAGTGTAACTAATATTTTTCCAGTAACAAGAAAAATTTGCTACACGCATTCCGCTGAGGTTGAAAAAAAAAAGATACCATTTGAAAAAAAGAACACTACTGGGGAGGAGGAGGATGGTCTACTTTTTCATGTAAGATTAGCAAGCTTATGGATGTTGAAATAAAATTTGAATACCAAAAAATGTCCAAAGATGCTTTGAAAGCCCTTAAAAAACAAAATTCACTCATTTGCGAGATAGACAGAGCTTGTTTTTCCAAATTTAGGTTCTATTATGTTTAAGTAGCTAAAAGAAACACAAACGGAAAGAAAAAAAAAATCTGCTCTCAATTTTTCCCCCCTCTTCTAGACTGTTTTTCGGACATTTAGCAAAATGCGTTTTTCACGAAAAGGAGCATGATGGAGCTTAAATATTTAATAGAGAGTAAAGAAACTTGTAACCAAATTTTAGCGAAGTTACGCATTCATGGAATTGCTGCCATACTGCTGTGATAGAGTTTGTCCTAAATATACCCCATACATAAATAAGGTAGTAATTTTTTAGGCCTTCATTTATATTTATCAGTTCGAAAGCTTAAACAGAAAAGTACTAAAAAATTTTACACAAACACCTAAAATTTCATATATTTAAACTATTTATAATGATTTGTTTTACTTGACTTATTCTCACCCCATTTTATGCATAAAGTAAATTTAAAAAACTTTAGATAAGAGAGTAGAAGAATATTATAAATTGGAAAAGATTTTTCTGCGGTGTGCATTGTTAGAAATGCCTGAATAAAAATTCCATGTGCTTTATTGCAGATATACAGATATGATATACATGTAATGTTGCGAAAATTATGAGACCAGACTTCGAAGTCATACTAAGTTTTTTATTATATGCTTCAAATATTATAGATAAGCAAAACGGGGTGAGACTCGAACAAGGGCGCCGGCAGGATCATTTCCAGGGGGGTGCACCCAAGATATATATATATCAGGGGCGTAGCCAAGGGGGGTTTAGGGGGGTCATAACCCCCCATGAGGAATTTTTGCCATACAAAATGTATATTCTTCACTACAATATCACACACACGTATACATATATATGAGTTGTAGTAGTCGTAACCCCCCCATGAAAAATTTCTAGCTACGCCCCTAATATATATATATATATATATATATATATACATATACATATACAGGGTGTTTCTGAATTCATATTCCAAACTTTAAGAATAAAATGCATATAAAGAAGCATTTTTTGTACAGCAGATTACCAGAGTAGGGTTAGAAATAAAATGTGTAGATGGAAATATAGCAAAGGCAAAAGAAATGAAAAAGCTCTACTGTAAATGCTGAAATGTGCTGGTAGCGTCTAGCAATGATTGGCGTACCCTTTCGAAGGTGCCAGGTGTTCCACGAACGGTTGCAGTGGTTATTAAAGTTTTGCAATGAGGCCCTCATCTGTGTCAACTAGAGTCTCGTAAACAGCTATACAGAAACGAGTCAACGTGTCTATACAAAACAACAGACTACTATTTTCCGATATTATTAACCAGCTCTAATCAGTAATGTGATAACATCTAAACTACATTTTTCATTTAAATATGCACTCAAATCAGAAAAATTGCTTTATTTCCATTTATCTGTTTACTAATTTAATGATATCGATAGTTCAAGACAAGCTCGGTCCTGTCTACCTCGAATATTATCGAGACTATTTCAAAATATTTTTTTCCTAATTGCGGGCAGATTCCCATGAGGCATTCAATACTACTACGACCGTAAGCGTTAGTCAATACATTATGAGGGCTCATGTGCGTGGGCCATCATTATCCCAAAATACAAATGTGGATGACTTCTCAAAAGTTTAAAATTTATGCACAATGGTAGAAAATATTAAGCCATAAACACAGGTCTAAACAGCTAATTTAATGCGACAGTTACTCATAGAATTCAAAATATCACACATACATTCCGGCTCTTTTTTTTTTTTTTTTACTGTCCTTAGGGTAAAACAAATTACTTATATTTTTAGGTTAATTATACTTTTTTCAAATTCCAGGGGGGTGCAAGTGCACCCCCTTGCACACCCCTCCCGGTGCCCATGGACTCGAATGAATTTCGAAATCAAAATCTCTTAAGGCCGGCTCTCACAACTGCGTTTCTTGTCGCAGTACACGGTAACCAATGCATTGGAATTGACGCAGGCGGGAAAAATTATTCCGTTGCTCTCTCCATTCTGTGTGTGTGTGGGGGGGGGGGGTTATGGTTTAACTCGTTAATCTTTTGCCGGTCGATCCCGTCTGGTCATTGAAAAGTCGAAAATTTTGCAAGAAGAACGCTCTCTTACCCCCTGCAATCACGTCAGACGAAGCGTCAATCAGCATTGGCCTTAAGAGTGGCCTGAGAGTCAATCAGCATTGGCCTTTGCTAGCACAACAAAAACGATAAGGCTACCTCCTGTTCAGAACTTGATGCTTATATGTTTTGAGGTCACATATCCTCACATGATACAAGTAGTGGGAACAATGATGACAACTGGACAGATGGTAACGTCAGCGAGCACTGATCGGGTGTGACGTCTTCTGATGTTTACGCTTCAGATGATGCTTGGGATGTGGCCTAACTTTTCAAACTGCGATAAAAAATGAATTCTCAGCATTTATGAAAAAAGGAAAACCAACTTATAGTAAAAAGAAAAATTTAAGGAGAGACGAACACGAATTCGAATTAGTTTAAGAATAACATGTATCATAATATATTAACTGTATGTTAATATTTTAAATTGTGCATTCATTCAAAGTACATTTCCTGTTTAATTAACGTAAGTCAGGGGTTCTACACAAATTGTGTTACGCTATTACAGTATAACATATTACATATTACTCTTAACCGGTCTTATAAACACTTTGACTACGCATAATTATGTTCTGGCCGTGAACATTATTCAGCTCAATTGCACAATAAATATATATTTGAATGCTCAGCTTATTTCATAGTAAGACAACAAGATTAGTTTCCTATTTGGAAATTTTCAACTGGGTTGGTTTTCAGCAAATGTACTCGAAAGACGATGACCATTTTAAAGGTTTTGGATTTTCATTCCTAGGCAGTTTAGACATAGTAATGTCGTCTTACAGGGGCGTAGCCAAGGGGGGGGGGTTACGGGGGTCATAACCCCCGTTAGGGGGAGGAATTTTTTGCCATGCAAAACTGATATGAGGAATTTTTGCGGAGGAATGAATGAGGAATTTTTTGCCATGCAAAATGTATATTCTTCACTCCCTTATCACACACATATATGCATATGTGTGAGTTTCAGTAGTCGTAACCCCCCCCCCCCATGAAAAATTTCTGGCTACGCCCCTGTCGTCTTATATATAAGAATTTGGTTTATTTAAAATTTTGGTTATTAATATTATTATTTCATCCCTACTTCTATACTTCCATAAAAACTGTTTGAGCTACCTTTACTAAGAAGACAAACACCTGCATATTCACAAGGATTGCTCTACTGTCATCAGAGTTTAAGTTTGTGAGTGATTTCTGAATTCCAATTCCGCATTTATACATTATACACTGCTGGCCATCGTAAATGCAACACCCTGAAGGAAGCATGCAAATAATATGAAATTTACAACATGCATTAGCTGAGGTGAGATATGCAAATGATTAGAATTTCAGCGCAGACGCACATCAAGCGCGCCTGTGGCGCCACCTCAAAGCGCTATTTAAGGCTTGGAGATTTCGACGGTTTCAAGTACAGCAATTGTGTTTTTCTTGCTTTTTTTTCAAAAAAACGATAAATTATGCGTCGTAGGAAACAACGATCATCTTTTGATCAAGTATCCGAGTTTGACAGAGGAAGGATAGTGGCATACCGAGATTGTGGGTTATCTTTCAGGGAAATCGGTCGTCGTATTGGACGAAACCAAACAACTGTGATGCGGATATGTGATCGTTGGGTGCAGGAGGGTACGACGGACAGACGTGATCGACCGCATCGACCTCAGTGCACCACGTCACGTGATGACAGGCAGATTGTACGCATGGCAGTGACGGACCGCTCAGTCACATCACGAACCATATCACAGCAGATTCAGTCTGTAACGCATCATCCAGTGTCTGCGCGTACCATTCGACGTCGTTTACAGCAGAATGGTCTGTCCGCAAGACGTCCGTTGCTTTGTCTACCTCTGACGCGGAACCACAGACGTCTCCGCCGCCAATGGTGCGATGAAAGAAGGATGTGGACGACAGAATGGAATGAAATTCTCTTTACTGACGAGTCACGCTTCTGTATGCAACACCACGACGGTCGGATTCGAGTCTGGAGACACCGTGGAGAGAGGATGCTGAACAGCTGCATTATGCACCGTCACACTGGTCCTGCACCGGGTATTATGGTATGGGGCGGTATCGGATATCTCTCTCGCACTCCTCTAGTACGCATTGCCGGTACTTTAACCAGCCAGCGCTACATCTCCGAGGTGTTGGAGCCAGTTGTCCTTTCTTACCTTCAGGGCTTGCCAACAGCCATATTTCAGCAGGATAATGCACGGCCACACGTGGCACGCATTGTCCAAGGGTTCTTCGTCAATCACCAGATTGAATTGCTTCCCTGGCCGGCGCGCTCTCCGGATCTTTCGCCGATAGAAAACATGTGGTCCATGGTTGCTCAACGACTGACCCAGAGTTCATCCCCAGCTGTCACACCAGATCAACTTTGGCAACGTGTGGAAGCTGCTTGGTCTGCTGTACCCCAAGAACACATTCAAAGTCTCTTTGAATCAATGCCGAGGCGTGTGGCAGCTGTGATCTCCAACAACGGCGGCTACTCTGGGTACTGATTTTGGCAGGAACCACGCTTCATAGAATGCTGTAAATTTAATCATTTGTTACTTGGTCAACATGTTATCTACACAATAAATTTTGTTGTGATATCTCTTGTTTTTCTTGGTGTTGCAATTTGGGTGGCCAGCAGTGTATGATACTTGTGAGCTAGGTAAAAAATTGCACTCAATGGTGAATGTTGTTCGGAAACTATGCAAAAATGTTTTACTTTTGAACACTGCGTGTTCGGGGGTTCCATCAAAGGAAGTCAATTTTAACCGGGGCGCATCGCAGTGGCCCTGCCAATTCGAGCAAACGGCTCGAATTGGCGTACTTTTCCGCGAATACTTTTCTGGAAGCAATTCGAGGCACTTTTCAATTTTCTATATCTATGTTTCAAACGGAAACAGAAATATAGAAAACTCAGCAGCGATACTCTGTTGCGAACGGAAGACTTGAAATTTTCGCTAGCGATTGTACTTAACGTACTTAGTTAAATTCCCAAATTAATAGTTTCTAATCAATATAGTTCCGAAAATAGCTGTCATCAAAGTTTCGCTACTTTGTTACTGACTCAGCGACCATCATAAGTCTAAGGTACTTTTTAGCAGATCTACAAAAATGAAATTTGGAATACAGTAAGCATTTAGGGAGAAAAGACAAAAACCATGAGTTTTTATCTTGGTTAATAAATTATAAGCCACACTGTAAGTGTACTTTCCCTGTAAGTGTATAGAAACTAATTCTAGTTCAGGACTAACAACAAGTTATATAATTACTATTAACTGCGTATTTTCAACGAAGATTCAGTTCCATGATTTGTTAGTAAAATCTGCATACGCTGCTCATAGGGGTTACTTCCAACTCCCAACACTTAGTTTTCACATTGCACGTGGAATCGATGTCACTTTTGATGTCAAAAGTTTGAAAGTGTATTAGAAACTCAATGCATTTAAAAGCTCTCGACATTAAAAAATGAAGTATACTTCGGGATTCCGCATTCCAATGTATTTGGAATACTCCTCTGTGAGTTTATAAATATCGTGGTTGAATATAATGTAATTGCTTGTTGTTTTGTTCAAAAAAATTTATTGATAGATCCAAGTAAAAAATGTTTCATGTTATGAGCATTGCTCAAGAACTGAAAGTAGGTCTAGAAGATAAGAAAGAAGTTAAAACAAACAAAAATTAAGTTCTTTAACGGACATTTTCACAAGCTCAGACCAGTCAAACCTAAATTTAAAATTAATAGTAGATAATATGCCCATTGCGAACAAAATCAATATGTATACCATATGTTATAACGACACATAGAAACCAATGCCTAAAGAGTACCGTTATAAATATATATATATATATTTTCTAATGGCCGGCCTCTGCCGTGAAGGCTTTGGCCACAACAGGCCGGAATTGTCGGTCTCTTTATTATGGGGGCACCTAAAGGTGAACCAACATCGCCCCCTATGAAGGGACGGACATGACAGCCACGCCCAGTCGGGGATCGAACCCCGACCGCCGGGAGTTGAACCCGAAACAGGAGTACGATGCTTTACCCATCATACAACTCGGTCGGCCCGTTATAAATATTGTTTCTTCAGTTTTCGCGTGCGGTCCAGCTTATGTAAATTGCCAAGTTTAAACATTACTGCGTCAAATTTATGCAGACTTTATTAGTATTAAAGCTCAAGAGCCTGCTATAGCTGAGTACAACAGACTCAGCTGCATCTAGCGTCCAGATTTGCCTAACACCCATAAGAGCGATACGAAGATCGACAGTGGCTATATGGAAATCTGTAGCCATCGTACAAGAAATAGAACCATAAGAGAAGAATTTCACACAAAAAGTGATGAGATCTCCTAAAAAATATTCCTTCTTGTAAAAAAAGTATGTCAAGTGTAGTAGCACTTTCGCAGTAAAAAGTTTTGAAATTCGGGAAAGAGCCAAGTCGTCCATTCTATTACCTTTGACTGTGAAGTTAGCGAACTACTCAACAGTTGTCTAAAACTACACTGTAAAGAATAATTCATTAATAATATTTTATGACTATTTGTCATATATGACCCAACTTAATTTTATTTATAGCTTGTACCTTTTGGACTTGGCAATCACGTGGCCATAGCATGCACTGTGATAAGAAATTAATTTATTAAAATTTTAATAGGTCATTTATCTATTCTATGGATCTTTCGATATATTGTATCCCTAAGCTTAATGTTTGTGTGATTGTGGCAACGCTATGCTAGGGCGATCTGCCAAGGGTGAGGGGTTCCTTGGTAGGAGGACGTTCTAAGGGGATCTAACGCATCTGGAGAAAACTTACCAAAACTCCAGGCCGTTCGATCGACAGCCGCGCGGTTGGACCCGAACCCGGGACCTTCACACTTCGGCCGTCTACCATTTTCAGTGACATAACCACTGTGCCATGGTGATGCCCCTACGCTTAAAATATAAGTGAACTATCAATGTATAAATATAAAACTAGTGACTCTCCCAAGTAAATAAGTGGGGATTTCACAACTACGCTTATGCGAAAGGCAAATAAATAACTTCGAATACATAAATTATAGATCAGTACATAGGATACATTGCAATGTGTGAAACCAAGATATAAATGTCTCCAAATTGTTCGTATCAAGCTTCTCTAGATTATTAGTGTCACAGTAAACCCTAGTATAAGTATATCAAATCTGTGGATATCATAAATATCCAAAATTTATTGCCTTAGATTAAATAATGAACTAGCTTTCCTAGTGAAAACCAGTTGAATGGTACAGTAAAGCCAGTGCCAAGTAAAACAATCTTTTTCATTCATACCTCTTCAGGTTGTTTTTATATTCAGTGAGTTTAATTTTATCAATAATAAGATTTCATTTTATTAGTTTACTAGCTGAAGTACCCGTTCTTCGCACGGGAATGAATGGACTTTTTGATATTAATATTTGTTGTGATTACTATTTATTGTAATAAAGAGATATAGCAAAATGGATATCGCGTTATATTGTGTTCAATAATCATGCATACTGAATTTCAAGGCAATCGTTTTTACGGTGCAGAAGGCGATGCGGCGTAGCACAATCTAGTGGCGAGTTTTAGCAAAACGGATACGGCAAAAATATTCTTCGCATTCAGATATCGATGTATACGAATTTTCATGACGATCGGCTGAATAGTCTTGAAGTTCATGTGTTGACGCGACATCTAGTGTCAAGTTATAGGAAAATGGATCGTGCCAAACTCTTCCCCGTGTTCAAATATCTATGAATACCTATTTTCATAGCGATCATTCGCACAGTCAAGAAGTGATACACTGCAGGGCCATCTAGTGGTTAATTAAAGTAATGATTTGCTACAGCGCCGTCATGTGGCGAGTTATAGCAAAATGGATAACGCCAAAATATTCTCATTGTTCAAATAGCTATGTATACTGATTTTCATAGCCACCGTTTGAATGGTCAAAAATTTGGCCTGCTGCAGCGTCATCTAATAATGCATTGCAGTGCCATCTAGTGGTGCGTAACATCAAAAGTAACGCAGTTAGAATATATTCTTCGTTCTCAAATGTGTAAGTATAAAAATTTTTATGCCGATCGGTCGAACGATATAGAAGTTGATGCGTTGCAGCGCTATTTAGCGGTAAGTTACAGCAAATGGTTAGTGAAAAATATTCTCCGTGTTCTAATATTCGCGTGTACCAAATTTCATCGAAATTGGTTGGACGGTATTCGCATAGCAAACGGCTAAACGGAATAGAATTCGACGTTCTGCTGCGCCACCTAGTGAAAAGTTAGAGGAAAACGGATAGCATAAAAACCTTCTCCATGATAAAAGACTTAGGTGAACCAAATTTCATGGTGATCGGTGAAACGGTGCTGGAGTTTTTCAACCTCCTACACACATACCAACATTCATTTTTATCTATAACCAGTCTTATTATACGTATATACCAGTCTCAAGTAAAATCCAGTTTCAAATCTAAGCCTCGCCAAAGTGCCAGCATACGCCATTTTGCAAGAGTTTTTTCAGGGAATCATTCGAAGCATTGACTTAGCAGCAATCAAAATGGGAAATGGTTTTTATTTGAAGGCATTTATTTGAAAAGTGGAATCCCTTAATACAGCCGCATTTTTTAAATTATCAACTATAACATATTTCATTCATCGTTACCTCGATGTACTAAATGCGATAATTTCAATTTTCTGAAAATTGGCGTATTTCCCCCAAGTTAAATCAATGTACTCAATTGGCGAGAATTCTGGAGCTACATCGCTTGAAATGCCCTAATAACTGCATTATTTCTGCACGGATAGTTAAAATTTAATGCTGTATTCTAAGAAAACCTATACACTTGTTTTCAAAAATGCTATTCCCTTAAGCTCTCGGTAAATTGCGCCAAAAAGCCTAAAACTGTGCAAACCGCTAGAACTCATTCTCTAAAAATCGGCCTATCAGCCATTTTTTTTTCGCCAAACTAAAAAAAATTACATATTAGTCTCGGATATCTTCGATCCACATTGTTTTGCGTATAAAACATTTCATTCCTGCTCTCATTTCTTATGCGCACACGATATTATAATTAAAAAAATAACCTAAAAAAATCATTATTATTCTTTTATTTTTACTTTAAGAATTTAAAACATTTTATTCGGCAAAATCGCCACACATGGCAACCAAGATGCTTATTTCACACACTTTTTTCACTACAGGGGTTAATATTACGTAAAGCTTTCTGCGTGGAGAACATAAAAAATCTCTTAAATTCCGGGAACGGAAATTAAGAGAACCATTCAGGAGGAAAACGTTTTTAAGTGGAGTTTCAAAGTTTTAAAGTGGACTATCATTTATTCTATATTATTTTACATATTTGTGTAAAATTTCAGGCTGACAGGTCCATTTTGTGGAGTTGTATACTACCCAAATCAACAAACTGACAAACAGAATTTCATTTTTATTTATAAGATAACCTACGCTTGTTTTTAAAAATACCCTCTCATTAAATTGCGCCAAGCGCTAGAATCATAGAAAATCTGACACACTTTCAGATTTTTAAATACGCACTAAAGTGCTATATATAAAAAGAGTTATAATCCATGGGTCTTCCCTATTTTCGTTCCTTCTTTCATTAAGTTGGAAAGTGCATCATTATTCATGAGTGTGATTAAACAAAATTAAAATTGATATTCCTAACATCCTTTTTTCTAGATGTAATACATTAGATGCAGAAAAGCTGCTCAGAAAAATGCACAATTCCAACTGAATGAAAATTTCAAAAACTTATACGCAGGTGTATTCATAACCCAAATAGCAGACGATTAAATTACGATAAATAGCGCCAAGCGTTAGAATCCTCCTCAAAATCACGAGAATGCTGAAGATAGATCGCTTGAAATCTCTTAATAACTGCATTATATTCGCACGGATCATTAAAATTTAACGCTGTATTCTAATAAAACCTTTGCACTTGTTTTCAAAAATCCGTTTCCTTAAGCTCTCAGTAAATTGCGCCAAGCCGGAAACTGTGCAAACGGCTAGAACTCACTTTCTCGGCATTTGAGCCATTTTATTTTTTCGCCAAACTAAAAAATTTTAACATATTAGCCTCGGAAATCTTCAATTCTTATTGTTTTGCGTATAAAACATTTCATTCCTGCTCCGATTTCCCATGCACACGATATTATAAGTGAAAAAAATATAACCTTACGAATATAAACTAACAAAAAAAAATCATTATTATTCTTTTATTTTTACTTTGAGAATTTAAAACATCTTATTCGGCAAAATCGCCACACATGGCAACCACGATCCTTATTTCACACTTTTTTCACTACAGGGGTTACAATTACGGAAAACTTTTTGCGTGGAGAACATAAAAAATCTCTTAAATTCCGGGAACGGGTGGACTTTCAAAGTTTTAAAGTGGACTATGATTTATTCTATATTATTTCACATATCTGTGCAAAATTTCAGGCTGATAGGTCCATTTTTGTGGATTTGTATACAACTCAAATCCACAAACAAACAAACAAACGAACAAACAAACAAGCAAACAAACAAACAGAATTTCAATTTTATTTATAAGATTTCTTCATTTCGAAACTACTATTTTTGAGTTACTTTTTAAAGTATTATCTTAATATAATTATTAGTTGTATTCTTACTTTATAATACATTTCGTTTTCCTTTCAAATAATTTAATTGCATATTTAACAAGCGCAAGAGCTTATACTTTTTTGAAGGCTGCGTTTTATTTGAAAACAGAGAATGATTTTAGATTTCTTTGCTTGCTTTTACTTCATTTTACAAAGCGGAATAAGTATTTTTTTAACAGAAATAAATTAATTCAAAGAACCCTTATTTTAGTCTTATCGGAAAAAGAAAATATTTAGTGTTTATTTTTCGATATTAATAACTTATTAATGATGTCATTTCTTCTATTGCATCTGTAGTGGTTTGTAGAGTTGTGTTATTTAATTGATCAGTTATTCTGTATCTTCTATATAAATAAAACAGAGTGCAAAACTATCCGTTAGTGGTTTGTCTGTGTCTCGCGTAGCTCGCAGACGGGTGATCGCAAACCTACCAAATTTTGTATGGAAATTCTCCAGGACGGGTCTCGACATACCTCGAAGCGATTTTTTCGAAATTCAAATTATTTTAGATAAAAAACGTGTCGCAAAAGGCAAATTTTTGCTCTCGCCATTTCGCAGTTGTAATCCCGCAGTAGAAAGAGTGAATTAAGCGTATCTAGGTTGCCATATTTGGCAAGTTTATTAAATGACTCTTGAAGTAAAAATAAAAGAATAACGATTTTTTTTTTGTTTAGATTATTTGTAAGGTTATTTTTTAATTAAAATATCGTGTGCATGTGAAATCAGAGCAGGAATGAAATGTTTGATACTCAAAAGAAAAATAGGATTTGGAAATTTTTCGAAACTAAAATGGGCAAATTTTTAATTTGGCGAAAAATAAAATGGTTGATGTTCGAGTTTGAAGAGATGTGATCCTAACGCTTGCACAATTTATCGTCTGCTACTTCGAGTGTGAATACACCAAGTTTTTTGAGAAAATTTCACTCAGTTCGAATTGTGCATTTTTCTGTGCAGCTTTTTTCCATCTATTTCTAATGTATTACATCCAGAAAAAGGATACTAGCAATACCCATTTTAATTTTGTTTAATCACACTTATAAATAATGATATACTTTCCAACTTAATGGAATAAGGAAAGAAATAGGGAAGACCAATGGATTATAATACGCTTTTAATATATAGCGCTTTATTGCTTTTTTAAAATCTGAAAGTGTTTCAGATTTTTACTTTTTTTTTTTTTTCCTTTTCGTTTTTTGATAAAGGCCAATATATCCAGAAGCTTTTCAGAATTAATATAGAGCGAAAATAATTTATACCTTTTTTGTAGGTTTTTATCATTAAACCCCATCTTATTTTTGTAACCAGGGGCGGCCCGACACGGTAAGCATCGCATCGTTGCGCCGGGTTCGAAGGGGCGTCATTTCGAACTTAAAAACTAAGTAGAACATAACAGGACAGGTGCGTAGCCAGGAAAATTTTTCATGGGGGGATATGCGCCTGGAAAAAAATTTCGGGGGGGGATATGAACTTATATCTGTATAAATAGACGGAATTTCATCACTAATCCAAAAATTTCGGGGGGGGATATATCCCGATATCCACCCCCTCTGGCTACGCCCCTGTAACAGGAGGCGGTTTTTTTATGTTAGCAGGGTTCTCTACACTTACCCTAGGGCCGCTCATGTTTGTAACCATCTTAATTTTAAATTCCATTCACAATCTGAGAGATTTCAGTGCCAAGGAAGCCGGTGAGAAACAGGATTCTCTCCGAACAAGATTTATTAAGATGGCGAACCAACTGGTCGCCGGAGGCGGCTAGTCATAAAATAAGTAAAGCTTATTAGTATCAAGTTTATGGCTGTTAATACGCTTATCTTTCTAATAATACTTTCATTTGAATACGAACTGATTCACTGCCACTAATTCAGTCAAATAATTCATTCATAGCATGAAAATCTGGCTTCAATGGTGCCATTCTTAAGATAACAGAAAAAAAACAAGAAACATGCCAACTCGTATATTTAAGCAGGTAAGCAGAAAGGACGTTGTTCTTTCAAATTAAATATCTTAACCATACAGTTTTTTATACCTTTAAAATTTATCATTAATCATATCAACCCTATCAACCATATATGCATGTCAATAAACAGCCTTATTCAACAAATTTGTTTAGTTCGATAGATTTTATTTATACACTAGCTTAAAAGGAAAATATCTTATTATCGTACAAAAAATAAAACTAACCAGATTTCAATCAATTTCGGATTTTCATCAGCAAGAGAATGAAATAAGCATCTCCTTGATGCGCAAACTAGAATTTATTTTTAAACATGCAAACATCTTAAAGAAAGATTTGGATCAAGTTGTCTATAGGGATAATAAAAGATGCTTCTCTCTCCTTCAAAAGCTCTTACAACATGACGCCTTATTTCTTGCTCAGGCTGCTATGTTGAAGAGGCATCTTATCGATCCCCTCGTTTTTTATTGATCCCATCAAGTTATAATTTAGTGTAAGGAAAAATTAAACTGCCTCTTGAAAATTTGAAAAGTGGTTTTATAATTTATCCACTTTTCTTCCTCTTCTAAAATAAACTTTTCGTGAAGGAGCGTAAAACTTTCTTTTTTATTTTAATGAAACTAATTTTCCTGAAAATTTCCCATGTTAAAATTTCACACCGAATTTGATTGCAAAACTCTGGTTTCTTCATCTAAGATAAAAAATCTTAAATTATTTTCAGAGGACATTACTGTCTTGTACATTTAATACGTTAGCTATGACAAGCATTGACTTACATATCAAAGTTAAAATTTCCTTGAAATATTAAAGCAATGCAAGGTTTAAAGTCTATTTAATTTTGTATTTACTTGTGTCATAATTGATGGGTGAGTGTATTTTAATCATAGGCCTTAAGTTTTAGAGAAAAATTTTATGTACTTTTGTTACACTTGATTCCTTTCAACAACTTTCAAGTTAAAGGAAAAACTTTTTATCTTAATACAATCCTAGTTGTTTTTAGTTCAACCACAGTAGTTTTATCTTAAGAAGATTATCTGCTTCGATATAAAGCCCAAAGCTTAGTTTGTTGGACTGTCAACAGTAATCTGGAGCTTCTTTCTTTTCTGCTGATAGTTAGACACACGCAGCGTATAATTTATTTTCTTAATCCCTGATCTGCTTCAGTTAAATTCACCCCTATCCCAGTTATTTATGTATGAATCAGTTTCAGCAAAAAATATCTGTTCTAAGCTTTAAACTATTAAATATAGCGTTTCGAAATGAACTC
>JAWZYV010006826.1:0-11755 GCA_038373885.1 Cheiracanthium punctorium | reverse complement strand
AATCGCCAAGGTCGAGGACAGACGGCGAGATTTTGGGCATGTACCAAACAATGACTGTCTACAATTGTATTATATTGAAGATGTCCATAGACATTAAAGTACTGAAATTCTTTTCGGTGGTCCTGTAAATAAACTCTCCAGTAGATTTTAACCAAAAATCGAGATGCACAACTAGATGTTACAACAATCTTATATATGAAATTTCATAATAGTTTTTGAGATTTGAGAGTTAAATATGAACACACGTACACAAAAAAGTCGCCAAGATTGGCGACTTTTGGCATAGTTCTTGAGGGAGGCACGTGACCGTGGTCGGACCATTACCTAACTTATGTGGTAGGACGGTATTGTGCTTGAAATGGATGAATCTCCTAAAATTGCCATTGACCGTAATGTATTGGAAATCTTTTGAGTGTTCCTGTAGCAGAACTGTAAATGATAAAGACACTTTTTTTAATGGAGAAATTCATTTTCTAACTCTTTACAGCATATACCCCTTCTGAGTCGTTTGAAGTAGCCCAATACCTCTAAAAAACGCTTTGATGAATTTCGGCCCATAGAGCGTAATGTATTTCGAATCTTTTAGGCGGTTCTGTAGATAAACTATTCAGTCGAATGGAACCGAAAGGGGAGGTGCACAACTAGATGTTACAACAATCCTAAATATAAAGTTTCAACATTCTGTGCCTAATAGTTTTTGAGGTATGCGAGTTTAAAGAATTTCGGCCCATAGAGCGTAATGTATTTCAAATCTTTTGTGCGGTCCTGTACATAAACTATTCATTCGATTGCGACCAAAAGGGGAGGTGCACAACTAGATCATAGAGCAATCCTAAATATCAAATCTCAACATTCTACGACCCATAGTTTTTGAGATATGCGAGTTACATACATACGTACGTACGTACGTACGTACAGACGGCATGGAAAAACTGACCACAATAAACTCGCCGCTGGTCAAAATGAGTTGCAGACGCGTTAATAGGATCGTGCATGCTAGCCTACGATGAGATGCATCGAAAAAATTCTTAAAATTAAATTTAGAGGTAGGCAAAATCGGATTTTTTGTCGAAATTTGGCCCCCAAAATTTTTCGGGATCACATTACTTCCTTATACTACGTACAAGGAAGTAAAAAGGGTCACGATTCTTTTTAACAGCACTGACATCGGCTGAAAAATGGAAGAACGCGAAAATAGCTGGGTAGATTGCCCAATGCTGAAAAAAGGGCAGCCGTTGCCATCGCTCGACCCCCTTTTTTTGACGACAGCTGGCTGTGCCGGCACAGCCAGCTGCGTAAAAAAAGGGTCTCCAGATCTGTGGCACGTGATGAACGTTTCGATCGTCCGCCCTCTTGCTGGTCGTTCAGTCGAGCGATGGCAACGGCTGCCGTTTTTTCAGCATTGGGAAAGGGTTGCGCCCATAGGCGTAGAGTTATATGGGCCCGTGGGGCTCGAGCCCCCCCAATAAATTGTGAATAGGGGCTGAGCCCACCCAATGATTTATCACTGAATACAGAAAACTAATTTATACTAACACAAAAAAAAGTATTTCACGCTATTTACAAACGTTTATAAAAAAAACCTTTACTCGTACTTTTAAAAATTTTCTTCTTTTGATTTCAATCATGATTTAGTATTCATTGTGACGCCACGTAACACACAATGTTACCATAAGCTGCCCTCGCCAGACTCTGGTTCATTAAAATCAGATTATGCAATGTAAAGTATGAAATGAAGAAAAGTTCAGATGTGTCTAAAATGCACTATCTCATCGAAAATGTTCTTTTTTCCCTCCTTTGGATTCTTTACTTTGCTTCCATTTTTAACTTATAACAGGGTAGAAAGATACTAACATGGATGCTTACCTTACATTGGTGTAGAAATTCTATGGACCCATAGAGTTCGAGTCCCTCTAATAATTTACACTTATATATAGTATGTGATAGCTGCCAACTACTACGGAATATAACTAACCACTTTTTGTAAACAGTCTATTTTTTAATTACTTTTTTCAAAATAGCAACCACCTCGGGGGTGCAGCACAAAAATGTTGCTATATTTTAAGCCAAAAAATCATGTAGAAAGAGTGGTTAATTATATTCCGTAGTAGCTGGCAACTAAGTTATATGTACGTGAATCAGTGGCCTAGCCAGATATTTTTCATGGGGGAGGGGGGGGGTAGTTACGACTTTTGCAACTCGCATATATGTATATACGCCACTGACGTGAATATATGTGGTTGTGGGGCCCGGCCCCCCAATAATTTTGAAAACTTTACGCTTATGGTTGCGCCTCAAAGGGTTAACAAACTAGTAGGAGGTCTGGCATTATTGTGGTGAAACGCTTCACCTTTTGTATTGATACATTCTGGTCTCTTCTGTTTTAGTGAAAGAAAACTTTCAAGGTAAAAGCGCGGGGCCCGTAGCATTTGCTACTTCTGCTATAATGCTAATCTGGCAGTGTTTATAAAAAACACACTTATCTATGTGCGTGTGAATACATATTATATATCTGTAAGCCCACCACCCTGTAAATACCATATATATAATACGGCAGGAAAGTAACATTACAGTTTTGTAATAGTACAAATGGCGGACTTTGTGTGCTTGATATCCAAGATGTGTTATGTCCATGTTGAATTCAAAAATAAAAAATAATTGAATCACTTCTATGTTCTAAATCAGGTATGGGTAACCTTTTAAAAGTTGCGGGCCAAACTTTGGGATGCTAGCGGTAACGCGGGCCAAACATCAGGAACTTAGCAAAGTCACGGGCCGTATAATTGAGAATTTATATGGGATTTTGAATGGTTTTTATGGGTTTTCATACGTTCCGCGGGACGGATCAAAATCCGTAGGGGGCTTATATAGAAATTTATAAAGAAGAAGAATATAAAAATATTTAAGAATATAGAAATTTATAAAGAAGTTCGAAACATGTATGATTATTACAAACAGCTATGATATATCCTGGTAAAAACTGTCTATCTAGGGCCCTGTTTGGGGGCCACGAAGTCGATTGCAAATTTTTTGTCTGCATATACAGTGATTGCACTGTAGGGAAGTCTTTTCTATATCTAGCATGGGGAAGTGTGCAAGACTATCACTTTTGCTCGAAGACTAAACGCAAATTCCCACAGCATGCAGCTGGAAGGAGGATCAGCACCCGTCCTTGTTGATTTTATTTCATAACAGAAGAGCTTGATAACCCGGTCGCTCTCGGTGTTGTTTATCTAAGGATGAGATGCGATGGGAATGGCAGATGCGTTTTAATTCTGCATAATAATAAAACTTATTTCACTTACAATGCAGTAAGTCCTGTGGTGTCAGAAAGTCCTATCTTTGACCTATGTTGACTAGGTCACCCTTTGAGGCGCAACTCTTTCCCAATGCTGAAAAAAGGCCAGCCGTTGCCATCGCTCGACCTGTGCCGGGCACAGCCAGCTGTCGTAAAAAAAAAGGGTCTCTCGATCTGTGGCACGCGATGAACGTTTCGATCGTCCGCCATCTTGCGGGTCGTTAAGTCGAGGGATGGCAACGGCTGCCCTTTTTTTCAGCATGGGGCAATCTATCCAGCTGTTCTCACATTCTTCCATTTTTCAGCAGATGTCAGTGCTGTTAAAAATAACCGTGACCATTTTTTGACAGGAAAGGACGTGCTCAAAAGTAAAAGATTCTCGTGGAGCTATGTCACCGGAAACTATTTTTATAGAAATCCAATCTGTTCTTCATCACTGGCAACAGTCAAAACGTCGGAGTTGGATGTTCCCAGAGGGGGAACACTGCGCGTTAAAGGGTTAATATATCTCGAAGTTTTTTTAAATAAAATTATGACCCATATATTGCTTTAAAAAATCTCTTAAAATTTACTGTAAAGTACCGTAAAATTGCACCCGAAAAGGAATTTTTTTTTAAATGCTAAGTTGTTCGCTTTTACAAATGTTTCCCCACTCCCCAATCGAAAGATCCACTTTGATTTTCATTATTATAGTTCCGTTATTTTGCGATTACAAAACTGAATTTTTTATGTTTTTTGTTGAAATAAAGCATAATGACGGTCTTGCACTGTTTTTGTAAAAGTGCAAATTGTATTAAGTTAAAAAAAAAATGGTATTTTAAGACAAATCCCACCACACTTGAATTTTCCACGCATGAGGAAATAAGTAAAATTATTAAGACAACTTGAATAAATTTAATCCAACTTACGCTTTCGTCGTAAAGTTTACGCTTCTTCACCAATTTTTTATAATTTTACGTGAAACTTCCGTCTTTTTATGATTTTTAATGAATTTTGAAGTTTTTTTATTTTAAATTTCGATTTAAATTTCTTAAAAGTTATTATTGAGATTTTTTCTGCGGAATTAATCAGTTTTGTTTATTTTACGATTACCGAATTGCCACCCCATCTCTTATTTAATTTTGAAATAAGAATAAAATTGATTCTTATTAGAAATTTAAATTATTATACAGCCATGTAAAATCACTTTTTGCATTTATTTCCATCAAAATTTGGCTAGGTTGCTATTCATAATTTTTGAATATTAATTTAATAATTCACAATTCATATTGATATTTTATAAAAAACTAGCTGAAGTACCCGTTCTTCGCACGGGAATGAATGGACTTTTTGATATTACGATTTGTGGTGATTACTATTCATTGTAATAAACAGATATAGCAAAGTGGATATCGCGTTATATTGTGTCCAATAATCATGCATACCGAATTGCAAGGCAATCGTTTGTACGGTGCAGAAGGCCATGCGGCGTAGCGCAATCTAGTGGCGAGTTTTAGCAAAACGGATACGGCGAAAATATTCTTCGCATTCAGATATCGATGTATACGAATTTTCATGACTATCGGCTGGACAGTCCTGAAGTTCATGTGTTGACGCGACATCTAGTGGCAAGTTATAGGAAAATGGATAGCGCCAAACTCTTCCCCGTGTTCAAATATCTATGTATACCTATTTTCATAGCGATTATTTGCACAGTCAAGAAGTGATACACTGCAGGGCCATCTAGTAGTTAATTAAAGTAATGATTTGCTACAGCGCCATCAAGTGGCGAGTTATAGCAAAATGGATAACGCCAAAATATTCTCATTGTTCAAATAGCTATGTATACTGATTTTCATAGCGACCGTTTGAATGGTCAAGAATTTGGCCTGCTGCAGCGTCATCTAGTGGCGAGTTAAAATAATAATGCATTGCAGTGTCATCTAGTGGTGAGTAACATCAAAAGGAACGCAGTTAGAATATATTCTTCGTGCTCAAATGTGTAAGTATAAAAAATTTTATGCCGATCGGTCGAACGGTATAGAAGTTGATGCTTTTCAGCGCCATTTAGCGGCAAGTTACAGCAAAATGGATAGTGAAAAATATTCTCCGTGTTCTAATATTCGCGTGTACCAAATTCCATCGAAATCGGTTGGACGATATTCGCATAGCAAACGGCTAAACGGAATAAAATTCAACGTTGTGCTGCGGCACCAAGTGGCAAGTTAAGGAAAACGGATAGCATAAAAACCTTCTCCATCATAAAAGACTTAGGTGAACCAAATTTCATCGTGCAACGGTGCTCAACGGTGCTGGAGTTTTTCAACCTCATAAACACATACCAACATTCATTTTTATCTATAGCCAGTGTTATTATATATACCAGTCTCAAATAAAATCCAGTTTCAAATCTAAGCCTCGCCAAAGTGCCAACATACGCCATTTTGCAAGAGTTTTTTCAGGGAATCATTCGAAGCATTGACTTAGCAGCAATACATATGGGAAATGGTTCGACCGCCAAAGAGTAGCCAAAGAGAGTTATTTGAAAATTGGAATCCCATAATACAGCCGATTTTTTTTTTAATTATCAACTATAATGTGTTTTATTCATCGTTACTCCGATGTACTAAATGAGAAGATTTCAATTTTCTGAAATTTGGCGGAATTCCCCCAACTTAAATCAATGTACTCAATTGGCGAGAATTCTGAAGTTAGATCGCTTGAAATCCCATAATAACTGCATTATTTCTTCACGGATCATTAAAATTTAACGCTGTATTCTAATAAAACCTTTGCACTTGTTTCCAAAAATCTATTTCCTTAAGCTCTCAATAAATTGCGCAAAGCCGAAAACTGTGCAAACCGCTAGAACTCACTTACTCAAAATCCATATTTCAGCCATTTTATTTTTTCGCCAAACTAAAATAATTTACACATTAGCCTCGGAAATCTTCAATTCTTATTGTTTTGCGTGTAAAGCATTACATTCCTGCTCTGATTTCCCATGCACACGATATTATAATTTAAAAAAAAATAACCTGTCGAATATAAACTAACAACAAAAAAAATCATTATTATTCTTTTATTTTTACTTTGAGAATTTAAAACATTTTATTCGGCAAAATCGCCACACATGGCAACCACGATCCTTATTTCACACTTTTTTCACTACAGGGGTTACAATTACGGAAAGCTTTTTGCGTGAAGAGCATAAAAATTCTCTTAAATTCCGGGAACGGGTGGACTTTCAAAGTTTTAAAGTGGACTACGATTTATTCTATATTATTTTACATATCTGTGCTAAATTTCAGGCCGATAAGTCCATTTTTGTGGATTTGTATACGAATCAAATCCACAAACAAACAAACAAATAAATAAACAAACAAACAAACAAACAAACAGAATTTCATTTTTATTTATAAGATTATAATAATAGTAAATTATGTTTGGGTCGTTTAGTTCGAATAGTACGAATAAAAGTCAGCTTCTTATTATCAATATTACATGAGATATGAATTAGAGTATGAAAAAATATTTTAACATAGAGGGAGGGGGATTTTGGGTGCTCATATTTAACTCACTCTATGCTCATATTTACATAACTCATCATAACTCACTCATTTTCAGTTCAAATTTATTGAAAATGGGTATCCGGGGTTAAAATGAGCTCAATTTTTGAAATATGAAGTGAAATCTAGGGGGTTGCTATTGGAAAAAAAAAGTTTTTGCTAATTTTAATAAGGAGACTGCCCCTTATGCAATTTTTATGTATAGCAAATTAAAGTGCACGTCAATCGTAAACGATTGGTATATGTAACTTTTCTGTACGACGAACGACGGCTGAATAAAGTACAAGTGGTCCATTTTCTTCCGCAGCTGCACTTCTTTATTTTGTGGTATTGATTTATTAATCCGGTGATATCTAATTTCAACATTTAGTGCAATATCGTGCAATAGACCTGCTTTTATTATACAGCCAAAAAATTATTATCACATATTTGAATGTTTTATTTCTAAATATTCTAAAGAGGAAATATATTGGATATTATGTTTGCATAAACATCTTTTCCTTTCAGTAAAAGTTAACTGATGCATTTGTATAATTCTATATCCTTTACCATTATATATTCAACAAACAACTACCATTTTATAGAATACTGCTTGTTTGGTAATAGAAAATTTTATGACAAATTTCTACTATCAAAAATTACTAAAAGTAACTTTTAAACAGTATTATGACTGCTAGAAAACAAAGATTTTAATTTTTCATAAAAGCAACAGAATGGAATTAGGATTTATAGTTTCATTAGGGACAAAAATAATCTTGAATAGAAATAGGACTGAAAATTTTTTAACCCTTTAACGCGCACTGATCCCGCTCTGGGAACACCCAACTCTGACGTTTTCACCGTTGCCAGTCACGAAGAATAGATTGGATTTCTATAAAAATAGTGGCGGGTGACATAGCTCCACGAAAATCCTTCACTTTTTAGCACATCATTTCCCGTAGAAAAAATTGCCTCGATTATTTTTAACAGCACTGCCATCTGCTGAAAAATGGAAGAATGCGAGAACAGCCGGATAGATTGCCCAATGCTGAAAAAAGGGCAGTCGTTGCCATCGCTCGACTTAATTACCAGCAAGATAGCGGACGATCGAAACATTCATCGCGGCCAAAGATCTAGAGACTCTTTTTTGACGCAGCTGGCTGTGCCCGGCACAGCAATGAACGTTTCGATCGTCCGCCATCTTGCTGGTCGTTAAGTCGAGCGATGGCAACGGCTGCCCTTTTTTTCAGCATGGGGCCATTTATCCAGCTGTTCCCGCATTCTTCCATTTTTCAGCAGATGTCAATGCTGTTAAAAAGAATCGCGACCCTTTTTTGACGGGAAATGACGTGCTAAAAAGTGAAGGATTCTCGTGGAGCTATGTCAATCGCAACTATTTTTATAGAAATCCAATCTATTCTTCGTGACTGGCAATAGTGAAAACGTCAGATTTGCGTGTTCCACTGCACGTTAAAGGGTTAAGATTACTGGTAATGGTTCTATTTGACTTAACTTATTTGAGAGAAAACCTTATCCCGTGATAGTCGCCCTCACATAATAGTCACATCCCCGTTTTAACCCTACAAGGCTTAATTTTTTTTTCTGTGTCTGAAATAAATATATGTTAGTGATCATTATTTGGGGAAAAATAGTTTAAAAAATAATAACCTAATATTTTACAACTTTTTTATTTCAGTTTTGAATGCGGCCTTAGCTTTATTCTGATTGTTTTCCTTTTTCTTTTTAGATCCTTGTGTTGAGATCATGTATTAGAATAATTTTTGCTTGATCAAGATTTTTTTCTACTGATTTTCAAAATGAATCTGATGTCATCAAAACCACTCAAATCTAAAAAATTCTACTTGGATTTAAGAACCTACCCTAACAGCAAAAACCTGTCGCAAGATCTGAAGAGGCTCGGTGCCGTAAGTTGTTTTATTGTATATCATTTGTAAATAAATACTATTACCGTATGAACCCCAATGTAATTCATAACTGCAATTTTTCATAAATTTTCATATTCAGGAAAAAAATAACCTGAATTTAATTGGATCCATTCATTTTTCATTAAAGAATGAAAGGAAATAAAATTGAGTCAAAAAAGCATATATTAAAAATTAGTTTCACTTCCCATTATTTAGACCTAAAATTGAGTGCTAGTCAATTTTCAACAGGAAATGATTTGCCAAAAAAAGATCTTATTATATTTGGGCTAATAGGGTTGCGTTTTTGTATTAGCTGCATGCCAGTGATAGTGACCATGGCAGTGATAAGATTTTTAAAATCCTCATGCCTAAAGGTAGGTTTACCAGATGCCCTGATCCCAGGGGCAGAAAGTTTGGTAGCTGTCTGCGACAAGCTTTCAGAGTTTCATAATCAGTCTGCAAAATTTTGCGTGTAATTTTAGTGGATAATTTATATATAAAACCAGCAATTTTTAACCACTGCTGTTAACCCTTTAACGCGCAGTGTTCCCACTTTGGGAACACCCAACTCTGACGTTTTCACTGTTGCCAGTCACGAAGAATAGATTGGATTTCTATAAAAATAGTGGCGGGTGACAGAGCGCCACGAGAATCCTTTACTTTTTAGCACGTCCTTTCCCGTCAAAAAAGGGTCACGATTATTTTTAACAGCACTGACATCGGCTGGAAAATGGAAGAATGCGAGAACAGCTGGTTAGATGGCCCAATGCTGAACAAAAGGCAGCCGTTGCCATCGCTCGACTTAACGACCCACAAGACTGCGGATGATCGGAACGTTCATCGCGTGCCACAGATCTAGAGACCATTTTTTTTTTACGACAGCTGCACAGCCAGCTGTCGGGGCCAATTTTGCGTTATAACTTCCGGACTTTCCCTTAGTTTGTTACGTTCGGTTACTTTACAAATTTTTATTTCATTTTCTTATTATTTTCTATCTTTTTCACTACATTAATTTTTACTTTCCGAACATGTACCATGTAAGGAAAGTATTGTAGTCATGAAAAAATTCGACTTCGAGATTTTGGTGTTTTTACACGTTTTGAGGGCTTCTGAATCCATTGATGCTATTTTTACGAGATGTATGTATGTATGTGTGTATGTGTATGTGTGTGTGTATGTGTGTTTGTGTGTATGTGAGTGAACACGATAGCTCCTGAACGGAGCATTCGATTGAGCTCAAATTGGATATATATGTCATAAACCACCGTCGCAAGACCGGTATTGATTTGGGTGTGTATAGGACTTATAGTTTTTCTACAGGGCTACGACAAAGATTTCTTTTACATTATGGCCTATGGGGGGAATTTCTTGAAAGTGCGCTAGCGTTTAAACGGTAGATTCCATTGAGCTCAAATTCGGTATACATGTTATAAACCACCATCCTAAGACCGGTATTGATTTTGGTGTGTATAGGACTTATAGTTCTCCTAAAGGGCTAAGACAAAACTTTCTTTTATGTTATGGCATAATGGCTTATGGGGAAACATTCTTGAAAGTGCGCAAGCGTTTAAACGGTGCATCGATTGAGTTTCAATTTGGTATATATGTTTGAATGATTCATCGATTAAAATTTATTTAAGTGCTTGGTCATGATCTTAATCGTAAGTGTTCGGAAAGTCGAGTGGAGTCACTCCAGATTTTTTTACAAACTAGTGTAAATGAATTAAGATGGGTGTCAAAGACGTGTTTCGGAGCTAAAGCAATGGCATTTTTCAATAGTATCCTTTGAGAAAAAAAATTGAAATAAAAGGAATCGAGACAGCACCTTTGCTGAAACTTATCTTGGTGACGAAATATTAGACCCAAGATGACTTGTTTTCTTTCATTCGCGTGCATTTTTTCCCTTTCACTGCTGGAAACGAAAATCTATTTTAATGTGTAAGGTGCGTCGTACCTGCCTATTTAATTTCGAAATTTGTTTTGTGAACCTCCTTTTAAATCACCCACGAGCCGCCACTGACTGTAAGCAAGGACTGTTGGCAGGATTTTATCCAGGGAGGTGCACCAAGATATACATAGTGACTAGAGATGAGACGGGCTCAGCCCGAGCCCGAAAGCCCGAGCCCGAGCCCGGGCCCGAACCGGGCTCGGGCTCTGTAATTCACAATTGCGTTCGGGCTCGGGCTCGTGAAAAATTTCTCTTTCATTGAACATACTCCTTGAAATAGATTTTAAAAAGTGATTCATGTGGAAAATAAAAGTACAGTCCACTCCGGTTATAGTGAACCTCTGGGGACAATCCAATTTTGCTGTGGATAATCCAATTTTGTCCACTATATCCGAAGTTCACTAAAACCCAAGTGTCTTCATGATGGATAGAGATACTGTGTGTGAATCGGGACTAATGGTTTGCGTTCACTATATCCGGGTTCACTATAAAAGGAGTTGGATTTACTTATAAAATAAAATAGCGGCACTGGCGCCTAGAAGGTGCGTTAAGCTCTTTGGATATTTCAGAACGGCGGCTTATATTCATTAGCTAGACATGAGATCCGGCATTAGTTGATAAACATATGGATAAATAAAGAATTAGAAAGTGCATTGAGATTTTGCAACTCTATTTGTCTTTAATTTGCACAAACGGCAAATTCATTGTATTCTATCCATGAAGTAATTGGACTTTTTTTTACCTTTAATTGAAATTTCGGGCTCGGGCGGGCTCGGGCTCCGATTTAAATAATATTGCTCGGGCTCGGGCGGGCTCGGATTAAAAGTCCTCGGGCTCGGGCTTCAAAAAATGAGCCCGAACTCATCTCTAATAGTGACCTTACGTGGGACATTGAGGTATCATGTCGACCTGAAAGATGTTTGCGCGAAGTAGCAAAAAATAATAAACGAAATGCCAATTATAATAAATGTATCCGTTTGTGTCTGTTTTCATAGTGTGCGATGTCATAAATTTCAACATTGAGTGTGGTTCGGATCGGAACCTGGTCGCGTCCGCC
>JAWZYV010006819.1:0-17512 GCA_038373885.1 Cheiracanthium punctorium | reverse complement strand
TCCTTTTATAAAGATACCTGGACCAAAGCCATTGCCCGTCATTGGAAATATTTGGCGGTATTTCCCAGTCATCGGTATATAATTTTCCTAGTTATTATTATTATCTTGTGTGTATTATGTACACTTGTGCAATGAATACTGGGTGCCCACATACATTATTCGCCGAATAAATATTTCTTATATGTAAATTCATAATATGAGATAAGGAAAAGAAGCAAAATTGTAAGTTTTCTTTAATTATATAAAATGACACTTTTTGTAAAATTTCAGTTTTATTTGGCAATTAAAAATGTTTTACATCATGAATTCCAGCATCACATCATGAATACCAGCACCATCAACTTTGAGATTTTGAGGTCTTCCGATGCTATTTTTACGGTGAGGTAAAGATGTGTGCGTGTGTATGTGAGTGAGAACGATAGCTCTTAAATGGTGCATTCGATTAAGCTCAATTCTGTCAGGGCCCGATTATGACCAACAGGGACCCCGGACATTGATGAATTTGGGGGGGGGGGAATCCATGAAATTTGTTTTAGTCTTCTTTGATATCAAAATTTTATGAAAAATATTTCGGAACAACATCTGAAACTGAGGCCCTGGGCAAACTCCCAATTTGCCCATGCGATAAGCTCTGAACACTTATTCAAAAATTAGCTTTTGTAGAAATTGCGAAATTGAACTTTTTGCATTGTTGTATTGTCTCCAATCCTCATATTTGCACCTTGCAAAAATTTAGCCACCAATTAAAAAAAAAAAAAAAAATAAGACACGGTTACTAATACTTTGTGATTTGTTTGCTCTAATTGAATAATCGTTTAAAATAAAAACTGTAAAAAAATTAGTTTTTAATTTTTCTTTTGTGAATATTTTCTTGCCATGACACAAAAGCTATTACCAAAAACTTACTGCTCATCTTATATAATAAAATAAGAGAGTAAACATTGTATGTAGCTATGTAGGTAGGTAGGCAAGTTTGTGACCACCGATCTTCTTGCGCGCGTCTCTTGATCGAATTGCTCCGAGACGGGACGTCGCAGACCCACCGAATTTTGCATACGGCTTCACTAGGACAGATCCTAATACGCCTCGGAGCGATTTTTTTCGAAATTCGAATTAGAAAATGTTTTGTTTTATGTTTTGTCCGATTTTTAGCGATTTTTCTTGCTTAATACGTAATAACGCCGGTAATTACACTAGCAAGAAAACGAAATTTACATCATCGGATAGAGGAGAAAATTTTCTTTTACAAATTGTTTGTTCGGACTGTGTAACATAATTTTCAGATTTTTGGGAATTTTTCAAATAAAATTAAATTTGACGCTGACTTTCGTAAAATATTTTAAAAATTGCTGCATCTTGAATTCTATCCGTCATAACTTTTTTATATTTTGTCAAATGACGGAGCATACATTTCGCCCTCTTAAAAGAAAAAACAGAGGAAAATATAAATTAGGAGATTTTTTACGAATTTTTAAGTAAAGAATTATTTTCATTTCAACATTAGCAGCTTAAAATTTTCGGCATGATATCTTGCGTTTTGGTTGTCTTGGAGACAGTAACAATTATTAAAATTGCCAGTTGAAAAAAAAAATAAAATTACTTTAAAATAACTGAGTTTTCGCATGTGAAAAGTGCGTGATTTTGATGTCATAAGTTTAAAACCTCTTTTGAAATTCAATCAAAATAATGGACTCGCAAGCAAAACATACGCCACGCATGAAATAATTCTATATTTTACTTTACGTTGCCAGATAAATAATTGAATGCTGTTTTTTCACCAGTGAATTATCGAGCATTGTTTTCGATTGAGATTTTAAACGGGTCACGTTTTCGAATAGCAGGAAATATATTGCGGTATTAAACAGGGCCTGATTAATACCGCCAACAGGGGTATGACCAACAGGGGTCCCCGGGCATTTATGAATTTTGGGGGCCCCCCATGTATGGAATTTGTTTTATTTTTCATAATTTTTTTTGTAAAAAAAGAACATTTGAAATTGTGGGCCATTTCTAGCCGGAGGCCCCTGGGAAAAGTCCCGATTTGCCCGTGCGATAATAGGGCCCTGGTGCTAAATACACCACACTGTAAAATATATCACCGTAAAATTTACGGCGAGTCGACTTATTTATCACCGTATTTCTGATGCCATTTCGCCGTAAATTTTACGGCAAGTTAATTTTTAATGCTGTATTTAAGACATCATACCGCCGTAATATTTACTGCGACGTGATTATATCGCCGTATTTTTTGCGTTACACACACGCACACACACACACACACAAAAAAAAAACAAAAACAAAAAAAAAACGAGCTGAGGTGTTTTTCTCCCGAGTTTTGCGAAAGGTTACGAGGATATTCTAGTTAATGTTCTACCATCTGTTAATTTTAGAATTAAATCATTTGTTTCTGACTTACCGTTAGCGGGATTCGAATTCTGAATCTCTGGGTTAGGAATTCGGTACGCTGACCAGTATACAGCTCTGAGCTATAAGGCAGGCAGCTAAAGGCTGAAGTGTACTTCAGTTGCGGTATGAGGACTTAGAAATTTTTCTGGAGTTGTAATTTTTGGATGTTTTGGAACAGCTTTTAATGACTTGTAGTTCATTTTATTTAATTATTAATTATTTGTAATCAGCGATTAACTTAATTTAGGGAAATGAGAGAATATTCTGTATTTTTTTATTTTATTTATTTAATATTTTCACGTTTTCAATTTTTTTCCTTTATCATTTGCAGAGATTTTTAATTATAATTTAACAAGTTAGATGTTATTTTTCTAATTTTTTAAGATGAATTTTTTTCTGATTACACGTAATCATACCTGTCATTAAATGAATATGCACAAATCACATGCATACAAATTTTATGAACTAATACAAACGTAAAAACCCAGTCATACACGGATACAGATATACAGTTATACTCTAAATCAATACATGTTTATACAGAACGCACAAAATACATATCCAAATATATTTTACACGCACATACTTGCATGTAAAAAACATAGGGACAAATACTTATGAAAATAAGGTAAATCCGGAAGCACTCACAAATACAAACAGGCACCTATACTATTTTTCCCCCACGCCTAAATACACTTATACTAATACATGCTTATATAAATCAATGCATCCATAAAACTTCAGCATGCGCAGAAGATTATTCAAAGGCTTTGCTAATCCAGTTACGGCGAAATTATTGTAAACCAGGGAGTAAGCTTTGCGACGAAGCAGCTGAGCATGCGCAGAAGATTCGTCATGGTACTTATCGACAAATTACGGCAAAATAGTTGCTTTTAGGTTGTACGGCGATTTACCGTAGGTATTTAACAGTTTCGCCGTAAATTTTACGGTCATTTTTTGCAGTGCAATATGACAAGAACAATGCGTAAAAATTTATGGAGAGCTGATTTAGTGGCAACCATAAACTGAAATAATTATCGTTTATGCTAATGCGTAAATTGCAAAGAATCACCAAAGAGTAAAAGCCTACATTCGTGGCAAATATCTAAACCGTTTCTTTAAATTAAGCATTAAAGGTTGCAAAACGAAAATATATTGTATTGGTATCACTAAAAGATAGTATAAGTAATAGTAAGTACATATGCTAAGGCAATATTGATCAAAGCACAATGTACCGCATTAATAAATATTTCGTGAAACTAAGCCTTCTATTCATTCTTCAACAACAGTCTTACATCACAGCTAACAAAATAGTAAGTAATTCTACTTCGCGTTAATATATCCCGCGGTAGTTTCAACAAAAAAGATTGTAACAGAACTTCCTTTTTTCTTGGAGATTCTGTTTTCTCACAAGAGTTATCACATTTTTTAGGAAAATGTTCTCTTCTTGCCTTGCGAAGAGCGGGTACACAACTATTTAATTAGAAAACAAAACGGTTCTCCACATGATGTAGTATCTAAGGTATTAATGGCATAACTTAAATCTAAAAAAGAGTATGATGCAGAAATGAGACATTTTGAAAATTAGGAATTTTCACTGAAAACCGTCACGTTTTTCTTTTTCTGATCGCGAATGACACCGTCATAGTTTTTTGCGTCATAATATTAACAATGGTCTCAAGTCAGTACTTACACTAACTTTACGAATAATTAATGAGTAACTTTACGCCAAGAGTCAAATCATTTTGCTTATTTTTAGATTCCAAATCACTGGAATCAATTCAAACTATACATGTAAGAAAAAGTTTCGTTCCCTACCGTGCGGAGAACGGGCACGCAGCTAGTATTAATATAAAACTTTTAATTATCCAGGAATAAAAACTGTAATTAGTTTTAGAGGATTAAATTAATTCTCTTTAATCTGGGTGCGAATATTGATGCCAGAATGATGTATTTCCAGTGGATGTAAACCTTCCACAACTTCAGAAAAACTTTGAAGTGACATATTTAGACAATTTTTGTCTTGCACAAATATATGCTTTTCCATTTTCCCTATATCAACATAAAGACCGATTTTCACAGAATATAAGAACAGTAACAAAAGAATAAAAACTTGCGAAACATTTTTCCAAGCAGAAAAATATCTCTGTGACGAAGATTTGAAAAACTAATGATTGAATATGGGCTTTTATGAACATCCTGTACATATTTAAATTTCAAAAGAATGAACTCATAAAGTATTTATTAATGTTTTTGAAAGCCAATTTTTACCGAGTGTGGAAGCGTGTAGTGCTCGAAATATCACAGAAATAAGATTCGATATTTTTATTAGGCGTGAACAGTATTCTCAAATTCAAGGTTCAAACCAAAATTTTTTTTTTTTTTTATTTATTTAAAGAAAGACATCATGATACAGTACTTTTTATTACGTAATTATAGTGCATTAATGTATAAGTAATCTTATTTATTAAAAAAAAAAAAAGAAAGAAAGAAGGTTAAAAAAAGTCTCAAGTTAGTGAAATGTAATTAAATTTCAATTGAGAGGAGGAAAATATTTCTGTCGGAAGTGGGATTCGAACCCACGCCCACATTCGTGGACCAGAACACTCAGCCTCTGCAACAGAGGAAGGGAATCCTTGAGTCTGGCGCCTTAGACCGCTCGGCCATCCTGACATACTCTTGTGTCCCAAACTTTGTCTCAAAATCTGTTGATTTTGAACATTTGAAATTCAAAGTACTTTCCTCTTTTACTCTTCAAATTCGATAGATGAAATGCGGCTTTCCCCCCCCACCCCCCCCAACTACGGACGAAAAAAAATTTATTCACCGATGAAAAATAGAATAGCAATTACATGGCTAACTGGGATCTTCCCTTCCCCGGCTATCCAGACGAAACCGAGAATAGGAAACCCCGTACACGCGGTAGTTGGCATTTCTTCCGCCGTGGCGTAGTTATGTCCTGAACAGAGAGATTTAAAGGGCCAGTCCGTATCATTAAAAGGGCATTAAAACTGTGAAAAATGCTTGATTAAAAATTTTATATATATAATATATATATATATATATATATATTTTAAACAGAATGTATCTTTATCTATAAATATTTTGAAGCGTTTCTTCATCCATGCAAATATTGAAAAAAAATTTAAGAAATTGTTAGTTGGTTAATGCTTTTAGGAGCTTCTTCGACATGTAATAAATTAATAATAAATAAATATATTAATTTATGTTTTATTTGAATCTTCAAAAGACTGTAATACTTTTTAAAGACTTGTTTTTCGTAACTCCTACATATTTTAATATATTAATACGGCATTCTCCCTATACGTAAAAAACACTCAAAATTCTGGGGTTAAACGATAAAATAAATAAAAACTTTGTGAAAAAAAAACACACATAAAATGTAACTTATAATAGTTACGATCGTTTCGACCAAAAAATTCTTTCGGTCTTCATCAAAGTCCGAGACGCAGGGGCGTAGCCAGAGGGGGGACTGCTGCCTCCCGAAATGGGACCCTTTACTTAGCTTACAATTTGATATTTAGCTTACAATGAACTTTAGCTTTTTAGCTTTAAATTTAATACCCAGCCCACCCAGAAATAAAATCCTCGCTACGCCACTGCGCGAGACGAACGTCTTTGTCTGATGAAGACCGAAAGAATTTTTTGGTCGGAACGATCTTAACGTATTATAAGTTACATTTTATGTGTGTTTTTTTTCACAAAGTTTTTATTTATTTTATTTTGCCTATACTTCCGTGTATACGTATGTTCGTGTCAGTGGCGTAGCCAAGGGGACATAGGAGGTCACTAACCCCCCTCCGATGAGGAATTTTTTGCCATACAAATGCATATTCTTCGCTCCCTTATCACGTACACTTATACACAAATGTGAGTTGCAGTAGTCGTACCCCCCCCCCCCCCTCCATGAAAAAATTCTGGCTATGCCACTGGTTCGTATTAATAGGTTTTGGTTTATTTATTGGGGTTGGGACGCCCGACCTGGGCAGAAAATTTCTAGAGGCGGTATAACGCCTATGGTTAACTTATTTTAAAAAGATTAAAATATCATGGAGTTTTGGGCGGTTTTCTCCAGATGAAACATGAATATGCCTTAGAACCCCCTTAAAAAGGCCTCCGACCAAGCCCTCCACCCTTCTGCTTAGGTGTATTATTAAAAAAAAAAAAGAGGAAAATTCTCAATGCAAATTATTCAGGAGTTAAATTGTTTAAAATTACTCTAACAGATTAAAATAATAATAAATAAAAATATGAAATTTTCTGGAGGATGGCTCAGTTTTCTAAACAATTGCCATGTTCAGTGTCTTATTATTGCATATACTGCAATAAATAAATAAGTAAATAAGATTCTGAATATGGTAGATGGTGGAAGCGTTACGGTCCCACGTTCGGGCCTACCGCGCGGCTGACGATCTAACGGTCTGCAGTTTTGTTCGGTTTCCTACAGATAGAATTTGAATACAAGTTATTCATACGGGATGTTCGAAGTGGCGTAGTGTAGGTGGGGCGGACGGGGCGCTCGCCCCGTGCAGAAAATTTTTGCGGGTGGCCAAACCCCTATCGTTGACTTATTTATTTTAAAGAGATTAAAATGACAGCTTTCATCTTTATATATATATGTAGGAAACCGAATAAAACTACAGACCGTTAGATCGACAGCCGCGCGGTAGGCCCGAACGTGGGACCGTAACGCTTCCACCATCTACCATATTCAGAATCTTATTTACTTATTTATTTATTGCAGTATATGCAATAATAAGACACTGAACATGGCAATTGTTTAGAAAACTGAGCCATCCTCCAGAAAATTTCATATTTTTATTTATTATTATTTTAATCTGTTAGAGTAATTTTAAACAATTTAACTCCTGAATAATTTGCATTGAGAATTTTCCTCTTTTTTTTTTTTAATAATACACCTAAGCAGAAGGGTGGAGGGCTTGGTCGGAGGCCTTTTTAAGGGGGTTCTAAGGCATATTCATGTTTCATCTGGAGAAAACCGCCCAAAACTCCATAACAATTTAATTTTTTTAAAATAAGTTAACTATAGGCGTTATACCGCCTCTATACATTTTCTGCCCTGGTCGCCCCCCCCTTACGCCACGCCACTGCGAACACCCCCCACTTCCAACACCCATAACATTTTGTTTCTGATTGAAATGTAAACACATCATTTCACGAATCTTTGAAAAGCGAAAGTACTACTAAAGTACTTTTTCTTTTAAATATTTCAAAATTAAAATTGGCCTAAAAATTGGATTGTTTCTTATCCCGACGAATGAATGAGGAGTCCCTGAAAGAGGAGGGTCACTGGCTCCCTGACAGGGGGCACGTGCACCCCCCCTGGATCCCCTGCTGGTGTCTACTTTGATTATTAGAATAATTCTTTAAAACACTAAAAGATTAAAATTTACCCTTGCCATGGGTATACTAAACCAAAACCTATTAATACGAACCAGTGGCGTAGCCAGAATTTTTTCATGGGGGGGGGGTTACGACTACTGCAACTCACATTTGTGTGTGTGCGTGATAAGGGAGCGAAGAATATGCATTTTGTATGGCAAAAAATTCCTCATCGGAGGGGGGTTGGTAACCCCCTATGCCTCCTTGGCTATGCTACTGACACGAACATACATATACACGGAAGTATAGGGAGAGTAAAATAAAAAACTTTGTGAAAAAACACACATAAAATGTAACTTATAATACGTTACGATCGTTTAGAACAAAAAATTCTTTCGGTCTTCATAAGACTAAGACGCTCGTCTCGCGCAGTGGCGTAGCGAGGATTTTATTTCTGGGTGGGCTGGGTATTAAATTTAAAGCTAAAAAGCTAAAGTTCATTGTAAGCTATATATCAAATCGTAAGCTAAGTAAAGGGGCCCATTTCGGGGGGCAGCAGCCCCCCCTCTGGCTACGCCCCTGCGTCTCTGACTTTGTCTGATGAAGACCGAAAGAATTTTTTGGTCGAAACGATCGTAACTATTATAAGTTACATTTTATGTGTGTTTTTTTCACAAAGTTTTTATTTATTTTATCGTTTAATCCCAGAATTTTGAGTGTTTTTTACGTACAGGGAGAATGCTGTATTAATATATTAAAATATGTAGGAGTTACGAAAAACAAGTCTTTAAAAAGTATTAGTCTTTTGAAGATTCAAATAAAACATAAATTAATATATTTATTTATTAATTTATTACATGTCGAAGAAGCTCCTAAAAGCATTAACCAACTAACAATTTCTTAAATTTTTTTTCAATATGTGCATGGATGAAGAAACGTTTCAAAATATTTATAGATAGATACATTCTGTTTAAACAAAAAAAAAAAATAAAAATAAAAATAAAAATTTAATCAAGATTTTTTGACAGTTTTAATGCCCTTTTAATCATATGGACTGGCCCTTTAAATCGCTATGTTCAGGACATATAAGTACGCCACGGCGGAAGGAATGCCAACTACCGCTTATACAGGCTTTTAAACCCGTTTGGATAGCCGGGGAATATCCCAGTTAGCCATGGCAATGATAACGAAAAGGCAGTCTGAATTCTGTTGTATCGCAGCCTTTCATGCAGGCGCCGTGGCTTAGTTGGTTAAAGCGCCTGTCTAGTAAACAGGAGATCGCGAGTTGAATCTCGCCGGTGCCTTGTTTAGTGTGATGTAATTAATTAATGTTTATTTTCGTTAGTTATTCAGAATCCTCGCACATGATTTATTTTTACACGCGCAATATAACAAGAGCACTCAATCAAAATGGCAAAAATAATTGAAAACTTTGAAAAATTAAGCACGTAAAGCGTACAGAATGTTCTTATCACCACATACCACTTTATGTGTGTTATTTTACATAGTTATTTTTAGGCATAGTACGCTTTCAGTCGAAGATATGTTTTAATTAATATGCAGTTTATTACACTTTTATTAAAAAATTAGCTTAAGAAATCACGAATTTGAACTTTTTGCATTGTTGTATTGTCTCCAATCCTCATATTTGCACCTTGCAAAAATCCCCCCCCCCCAAAAAAAAAAAAAAAAATAAATAAATAAATAAAAGATAGACACGGTTACTAATACTTTGATTTGTTTGTTCCAATTGAACAATCGTTTAAAATAAAAACTAATATTTTAGAGTTTTTAATTTTTCTTTTGTGAATATTTTCTTGCCATGACACACAAGCTATTACCAAAAACTTACTTCTCAATTTACTATTCAATTTTTTAATTACCCAGGAATAAAAACTGTAATAAGTTTTAGAGTATTAAATTATTTTTCTCTTTAATCTGGGTGCGAATATTGATGCCAGAATTATTTCCAATGGGTGTAAACCTTCCACAATTTCAGAAAAACTTTGAAGTGACGCATTTAAGACAATTTTTGTCTTATCCAAATATATGCTTCTTCATTTTCCCTATATCAACATAAAGACCAAATTTTCACAGAATATAACAAGAAAAAAGCAAAAAAAAAAAAAAAAAAAAAAAAATTGCGAAACATTTTTCAAAGTAGAAAAATACCCCTGTGACGAAGATTTGAAAAACTGATGATTAAATATGGACTTTTCAGAACATCCTGTACATAGATTAAATTAAAAAAAAAAGAATGAACGCGTAAAGTATTTATTAAACATTTTGAAAGCCAATTTTTACCGAATGTGGAAACGGGTAGTGCTCAAAATATCACATAAATAAGATTTGATATCTTTAAATTTGCTAATGAGAAAATTATAAATAAACTAAGGCAACAAGCTTAAAATTCGTTCTATTGATGCTATTGCATTAAACTTTTTGCTAGCGTTTATACCTTTTTAAAACATAAGCAATACTGTGGAACAAAGTCCCTTCTTCTGCTGCCACAATGATTTTGTGCTCAATAAATTTTGGCCATAGTGTCAGAAGTGTTAAAAGTAAACTATACCTACGCTGCAGCAAGCCTACCCAACTAAAATTATGAATTTTCTATTAGTAGTCTTGGTTTTAAATTTATTTCTATAGAACTTCGGTGAGCTTTTCCAGGCATGAAAACTTTCCTCAAATTCAAGGTTAAAAATAAATCAATGTATAAGGAATCTTATTTATTGAAAAAAAAGAAAGGAGGGAAAAAAAGGTCTCAAGTTAGTGAAAGGTAATTAAATTTCAGTTGAGAGGAGGAAAATATTTCTGTCAGAAGTGGGATTCGAACCCACGCCCACATTCGTGGACCAGAACACTCAGCCTCTGCAACAGAGGAAGGGAATCCTTGAGTCTGGCGCCTTAGACCGCTCTGCCATCCTGACATGCTCTGTGGACCCAAACTTTGTCTGAAAATCTGCTGATTTTGAACATTTGAAATTCAAAATACTTTCCTCTTTTACTCTTCAAATTCGATAGATGAAATGTGGCTTCCCCCCCACTACGGACGAAAAAAAAAAATTACGTTACATTTATTCACCGATGAAAAATAGAATAGGAATGATAACGAAAAGGCAGCCTGAATTCTGTTGTATCGGTGGCTTTACGTGCGGGCGCCGTGGCTTAGTTGGTTAAAGCGCCTGTCTAGTAAACAGGAGATCGTGAGTTCGAATCTCGCCGGTGCCTTGTTTATTGTTTTGTAAATAGTTAATGTTTATTTTTGTTACAGTTATTCAGAATCCTCGCACATGATTTATTTTTACACGCGTAATATAACAAGAGCACTCAATCAAAAAGGTAATAATTGAAAACTTTGTAAAATAAAACACATAAAGAGTACAAAATGTTCTTATCACCACGTACCATTTTGTGTTATTTTACAAAGTATTTAGTCATTTTTAGGCTTAGTAAGCTTTCAGTCGAAGGTATGTTCAAATTAACATTCAGTTTATTACACTCAGGGCCCGATTGTTACCAACAGGGGCCCCGGCATTGATGAATTTGGGGCCCCATCCATGAAATTTGTTTTATTTTTCATAATTTTGGTATAAAAGAAGACTACAGTATTTCAGAACAACATCTGAAATTTGGGGCCCTTTCGAGCGGGGGGCCCTGGGCAAAGCCCGATTCGCCCATGCGATCATAAGGCTCTGAATTTGGTTACATACATTTACAGTTTACCCTCGCATGGTAATCTTTAGAAGTCTATTAATGTTTGTGCGTATAATAGTTTTTTTATACAGGGATACAAAAAATAAATTATTTTACATCAGGGCTTATGAATGGAAATTCTTGAAAGTGCTCTAGCGTCTAAACGGTGCATTCGATTGAGCACAAATTGGGTATGTATAGTAAGGTTACGGTCGCATGATCTGCATAGACTTCAGTGTGGGTAAAACTGATAGTTTGTTCACAGGGTTGCAAAGAATTACTCTTGTACGCTACGGTCTATAGACGCACATCATTTAAAATGTAGTAGTATCTATATGGTGCATTCGAATAAGTCCAAATTCTGTATGTATATTACTGATCAGTCACATGCTGTTCAGTATAAAATTTCACATGCTGTACGTACTGATCCTCCTCTATTCTGATTGAACGTTCTATTAGGTCTTTTTGATTTCATTCTTGTTTTCACTCTTCGTCTACAATAGACAAAATCTGGAGTGACTCCATTCGACTTTCCGAACACGTACGATTAAGATCATTACCAAGCATTTAAATCGATTTTAATCGATGAATAATTCAAACATATATACCAAATTGAAGCTCAATCGAATCCGCCGTTTAAACGATAGCGCACTTTCAAGAATTTCCTCCCATAGGCCGTAATGTAAAAAAAAAAAATCTTTGTCGTAGCCCTGTAGAAAAACTAGAAGTCTTATACACACCAAAATCAATACCGGTCTTGCGACTGTGGTTTATAACATATATACCCAATTTGAGCTCAATCAAATGCTCCGTTTAGGAGCTATCGTGTTCACTCGCATACACACATACATCTCGTAAAAATAGCATAAAAGAATTCAGAAGACCTCAAAACATGTAAATACACCAAAATCTCGAAGTCGAATTTTTTCATGATTACAATACTTTCCTTCCATGGTACATGCTCCGAAAGTAATAATCGATACGAGGCTATTTCAATCCCTTGTCGGAGGAAAATAATATACAATGACTCTGAGTCAATCGGGTTGCTTTTACAACTGACTGGTTGAGGTGAAAAATGATGTTACATCGATATTGTCCATTGTTGCACCGTAATGTAGTTCATGCAGTGTTCAAATGTTTGCTTTGTAAACTTAGTTTCAATTCTATTATTTTCACTATTATTAGATTATTCTGTATTACTGAACCTGACTAACTTGCACTGTTAATTTTAGCAGTTTTATCTGTCAATTTATATTTTAACATTGACTAACTTACCTAAATGCAAATTATTTTTTTAGGTAACTACAGCTTGGACAGACTTCACAAAAGTTACGAAAGCATGTACCACGAATTCGGACCCATTGTTAAGGAACATGTTTTTGCTGATCGCGTGATTGTTCATGTTTTTGATCCAAAAGACATGTATACTGTTTACAAGAATGAAGGTAAATACCCAGAACGTCTTAGTCATACAGCTCTTGCCAAATATAGAAGAGAAAGACCAAATTTGTACCGTGGTCCAGGATTATTTCCCAGGTACTGATATGATTATTACCTATTTTAATTTACAGGAAAGCATTGGTGAAATTAATGATTAAGTTGTTTGGAAATGGCATTAATTGTGTTTTCGTCAATAATTATTTTGTTAAAATGCGAAACCAGTTCCTTCAAATAACAAATCATATCAGCTTGTCCTTAAACAGTTAAAAAAATACATTATTCTAATTAATAATGAAGCTGTTTGGAAATGACATTGTATTTTCGTCAATAATTATTTTGTTAAAATATGAAACCAGTTCCTTGAAATAACAATTCACATCAGATTGTCCTAACAGTTAAAAAAATACATTAGATTTAAAAAATAGTTCCGATATTTTTGCAAGCAGTAGTGAGGACTTAATGCAGCACACAAACTTTCATATCTAATTAGATTTAGAGAAAAAGTTCTTAAAATACACAGAATTGCGCTGCAAAGTTAGTATTGGCTAAAGAGTTCCACATTTAGCAAAATAATATAAGTATGTTTCATTATTGTTTTATGACTTTTAAATTTTTACTGTGTAGCAATGTATATTTCAACTTGCGAAGTGACATTGATAATTTTCCCGGGGCTATTAAGAATACGTTTGCTCTAAAATTTCGTAACGAGTTGCTTGTCGCTCACCTAACGGAAAAAATGCTTACGACAAAAGCTTCTGTTCCTGTTTTTTTTTCTTTGGGGGGGGGGGGGACCTTCTTGTGAGTTTTACCGTTAGAATAATTGACACATCTGTCATATTTAAGAGCGGCACGAAAAATCAGCAGGTATACTCTTTTAAACATTTACTTAATAAAACATAATAATTACGTATAAAATTAAATATTATCGTACCTTTTTTTTTTTTTTTTTTGTGTAGCAACGGTGAAGAATGGTACAGATTTCGAATGAAGTTTCAAAGTACATTGCTGTCGGGAATTGCAAGTAAGAATTGCTCCGGCGCTATAGAAGAGGTCACGGATGACCTCATAGCCACAATCCCAACCAAGTTGGACGGAAAGAACGAAATGGACATTCTACCACTGCTGTTTCATTGGGCTGTAGAATGTAAGTGAACTTATGCAAGGCTTTTTAAAGGGTTAAATCAGGGACGATAAATTCACAAAAATCTAAGATGTATTTTGTGGCATTGATTTCCTCACTTCTGAGTTAAAATTTGTTATTACTTATTTTTTTTTAACTTCTTTGAGTCAACTTATGATGCTGAGACATATTGAATTTTCTCAGAAAGAAAATTATGCAGAACTGTTATTGAATTATCGGCATTAGTGTGATATCAGCCCACGTGGATTATCTTTGCTACATAAAGTGTCTGCATTTAAATATGACCACTTGGTTGCAAATAGATGCTTCCAGCTATGAAAATGACTAAAATGGCGTAAAGATTAATTTTGATTGCTTTTTGAATCTATATAAATAAAACAGACTGTAAAATGTCTGGGTCTCGCCTAGCTCCTAGACCAAGGTACTGAGGTTGATCCTACCAAATTTTGTTTGGAAATTCTCCAGGACGGGTCCCGACATACCTCGAAGCGATTTTTCCAAAATTCGAATTATTTTAGGAGATATCGATAAAAAACGTATCGCAAAAAGCTAATTTTGCTCTCGCCATTTCGCAATTGTAATTCTACAGTGGAAAGAGGGAGAACTTAGCATATCTAGGTTGCAAGTTTATAAAATGATTCAGACTCTTGAAGTAAAAGTAAAAGAATGATTTTCTTTTAGATTAAATTATTTGTAAGGTTATTTTTAAATTAAAATATCGTGTGCATATGAAATCAGTAGGAATGAAATGTTTTATACTCAAAAGAAAAATAAGATTTGGAAATTTTCCGAGAATAAAATGTGCAACTTTTTAATTTGGCGAAAAATAAAATGGTTGATATGCGATTTTGAGAAGATGTGATTCTAGCGCTTGGCGCAATTTATCGTCTGCTACTTGGATTATGAATACACATAAATAAGGTTTTGAAATTTTTCTGAGCAGCTTTTTCCCATCTATTTCTAATATATTGCATCCAGAAAAAGGATCTTGGAAATATTAATTTTAATTTTGTTTAATCACACTCGTGAATAATGATATACTTTCCAACTTAATGGAATAAGGAAAGAAAATAGGGAAGACCTATGGATTATAATACGCTTTTAATATATAGCACTTTAGTGCGTATTTAAAATCTGAAAGTGTTTCAGATTTTCTTACTTATTTTCCCCCTTTCCGTTTTTTGATAAAGGCCAATATATCCAGAAGCTCTTCAGAATTAATATAGGACGAAAATAATTTGTACCTTTTTGTAGGTTTTTATCATTTAACCATCTTATTTTTGTAACCAGGGACGGCCCGACAGGGTAAGCATCTCATCAGGGCGCCGGCTTCGAAGGGGCGTCATTTCGAACTCAAAAACTTAGAAGAGCATAAAAGTTAAAGAACATAAAAGTTCTTTTTTACATTTACTTACCTTAGGGTCGCTCCTGTTTGTAACCATCTTAATTTTAAATTCCATTCAGAATCTGGGAGATTTCAGTGCTAAGGAAGCCGGTGAGGAACTGGATTCTCTCCGAACAAGATTTATTAAGATGGCTAGTAAATAAAGTTCTAAAAAATGCAGCTGCCTGGTCTTTTAAATTGCATTTGGTTAAAGTAATCCAAAGTATCTATTAAAGTAATCCTAATGCACTAACCAATGAAAAATGATCAAGTAATAGATGCTTGTATTTCCTACTAAATATTGAGGGTCATATACATAAGACTTCCAATAATAATAATTATTTTAAATGTGTTGTTTGAAGAAAAATGTGTAGATAGTTGTAAAATTTAATCAAAAGAGCTAAATCTGTTGAAAAGGAAAGCTTTAAAGTACGTAAAAAGGAAAACAACCTCCCTGTACTTTGGCATGGTTTGTCTATTCTTACGGGACATATCACTGTGCATATATTGGGTATACATAAATTAAAGGAAGTGTCCCTGGTGATAAAATCATTTTATATGGTAGAGAAAAATACCTGAGAGAAAAAAACTTTTTTTTTTTCATTACAAGTTTTGTTTTCAGTTGAATTCGTTTCATATTTTAACGAGGTATTTTTAGAGATTGCATCCCCCCTCCCCCCGAGGTTATCTTACTTATTAATGTGTCATTTCAGAAATGAAAGTTACGGTTAATTAGGCACGGAGACACTTAAACGTGGCTAAGGTAACTATTTGCACGCAGAAGACACTAGTGTTGATTGAACGAAACGAAAACATCACGGGGGGGAAAAAAACCTGTTTGAACGTTTTCCTATTTATTATCACATTTATAAGCAATATAATGCTTCAAGGTTTTTTCCCCCCATAAGTTGCGTTTAACTTTTTTTTTATCGTGAGAAAAATTGAACCCTGTTTGGGATTTTTGATTTGTCTGTCTGTCCGTCCTTGCTTAACTACGTAAATGTGCATATATTACCACGAAATTTATTTTATGTAATTCCTATGAACTGTTTCATATATCCTATTAAAATGGTATGTAGCATTTATTGTTCTCTTACAGGAACAGCCAAAGTATTTCAGTAAATACGCTCTAGGGGAGGGGGGGGGGAGGAATTGTTTAAAGCATATAGGTATATTCAGCTATTTTAAACAAAAGAAAAATTGCTACATATTTTTAAGGTTTACAAAGTAATACTCTCCATCGAAAATTTATATTTCTTCTACAGAAAAGAATTCTAACGCAGCACGGTATAAGGCAGTTTAGAGATATTTATTAATCCATTTTAAGCACAATACAGTAAGTATGAGTTCACAACAGATTATTTTTCGTTTAAATTAAGGAAATGGCTTTTAAAGTTCCTTTACAGAATCTCTGCAAATTACAATCATAAGTGATGTACAATTATTTTGAGGTTATCCCTAAACTCACACCTAGTTCGAAGAAGATACATTTCCAAATTTTGGCGCAGTAAAGACTGTTGTGCTGTTATTGATGTGTTTGGCATTATTTATCTTTCTTATTTTGACTTGCTTTTTATTAGACTATAAATTTTTTTCCCGTTTAGCATTCATTTGATGGATAAGAAATCAAACGTAGCAATTTAATTTTCCATAATAACAAGCAATGCTTTTAATTATCAAATACACTGTCAAATATATCACAATTTCGCTGAGTCTATATTATGAATTCAAATGAATTTATTTCAATAATTTATCTTTTGCGTCGTGCTATCCAAAAGGGCAAGTAAAATTTACGTAAATGCTTACTTTGTGTCATAGCTTCCAAACTAAGTGAAATGTGCTCAAATACATAGTGTACTATTACAAAGAAAACATTTATGCAAATTTTGTTTGCCCTTTTGGATAGCTTGACGCTAAAGACAAATTAAATTATTGAAATCAATTCATTTGAATATATGGTATAGGCTCATTGAAAGTGTGGTATATTTGACAGTGTATCTGATAATTAAAAGCATCGCTTGAATGTGTAAATCTTTTGACAATAAAACGAGTAATTGTAGATGGTTATTTGAAAACAAATG